>CAOLHI010002194.1:0-281963 GCA_948474755.1 Ctenosaura bakeri
CTGTTCTGGCATGATGTAATTTTAAAAAGAAAAAAACCCTTTTGCATTTTATATAGGGTCCAGGATGGTGAAAGTGTCCACAGCAGAAACTGGTGAACATCTGGCACTCAGAGATCAAGTTGGAAGGAAGAAGGGAGATTAAAACTTGAATGTTTTAGAGGAGAGAAGAAGAGTGGGTGTTTTTGCCAAGACTGATCCTAGTGAAAGGGGAATTTTTGGCCATTGAGCTGTGGGGCAGATATCTAAGGAAGGAGAGAGGCCCAAGGGCAGCATGGACAGACTTTTTCAAAACTGAAGTTGGTATTTACTGACTAAGCCAATTAACATTTTTTCCCTTTTTGGTGCTGTTCAGAATCATACCTAAGAAACCCATTGTAAGCTCCTTGCAGAAAGAAAGAGATATATCTTTAGTATCTCTTAGCATACATGAAACATCGTTTCTACCTGCTGAACTGGCCACAGTCAGCTCACATTGTACTCCTGATGTTGGGAGGGAATATCCCAGAGGTCACATGCTATGGCTTTGCCATGCTGTGTCCATCTCTTGGTGGAAGCTAATGTGACAAGCCTGGTGCAGATGTAACTCACTGCAGATTAGAAGCCAGCTTAGGACTCGCATGTCCCTGCCCTACACACCCCCAAGCAAATTTGTCCCTCCCCTTTTGAAGCACCAAGTAATGCATTGAGGACACTCGTGCATGGTTGGCAGCACTGGTGAGCAACTGGAAGAGGGAAGGGAGAAGGTATCTGGGTCCTCATTATACAAGACACAGTTTGGAACAGATAAGGAGGACCTCCATCCTTCTAGAGATTGCTCCTGCCCTTTGGCCCTTCGGTCTGGGGCCGATAGGTATTGGAATCCAACCACAACTGCACAGCCAAAGGTTCCCCAGCAGTGCTTTGGAAGAAGCTGGCCTTCAGGCCAGTGCATAGGTGTGATGCTTTTGCAAGGGTCCAAATTAATAACACGCTTCTCTTATCTTTTCCTTTCTCGAACAGAGCGGAGAGATTGAAGGTGACGTCTTAAAGGAATTCTATTTCACTTTGGTGCTTATCCCTTCTGCGCTGGGTTACTTGCAGTACTGCCTGGTGGCTCTTGGAGGTGTTCTGCTTATCGCTGCTGCCTTATTTGGTCTCAGGAGCAAGGTAGGGCTAAAACCACCCACAAATCCTGAAAGCCTTTGCTCCTTTAATTCTGTGATTGGCCTACCTTCTGATTTTTTTCCCCTCCCAAGCAAATTGAAAATCCCCATTTCCTTTCTGTAAAGTTCTCACTTTCCTGTCAGATCACCCTAACTCTCTAATGACATTTTAAAATCTGGAGCTGAGCTGTGCGACCAACAAAACTGGGTGGTGTGACTCTTGTTGATCTGGACTGATGACAAGTTCTAACCACCCCCCTTGTGTGAAACCTAGGATCAGGGAGGATAAAGTAGTTGGGGAGTGTTGGTCGGGCAAAAAGGTTTTTCAAAAAAATGGGTGGGGAGATCCCTGAGTCCCTGGAGGTCACAAAATCGGCTTTTCCCCACCCTTTGTTTACATGGCAAACTGGGTTTCTCCAATGGGCAGCTGCCACAAGTTGACAGATGATCTCTTTGAACCATACTTTTTGGACTGCTAGAATAAAAATCTTCACAAACTGGATTTGAAGAGAGATAGCTCTAGTTAGAAACAAAGCAGCCTATGTTGTCTCCTTTTTAACAAGGGTGTGAGGTGCTGGTGTATATCCATTCTGTGCTGCTTTGCCTAATGGACTTATGCCAGTTAACTTACAAATCCTTTTGTTGCAAAATTAAGGAAGGGCCAACCCGTTGTCTTAAGCAACCTGTTGTGGCAGAGCTGCTAAAACCAATTAAAGGCATAGTCTCAAGTCTCCCGCTCATAAGGTGTGTCTTTGCAATTGAGCCGCTGTGGCCCATGTGCCTCATCCAGTGAGAAGTGGTTTGAAAAAAATTTCAATATTGCATCTATCTACATTTATTGGATGGCTACAAGGTTAGGGAGTCCAGGCAGTGCTCAAGAGGAGATGTTTGCTTTGTGGGAGGAGACTGAATCCAATTTTAAAAAAGGGTATTGAAGCTTGAAGGCATGATCTTTTTCAGGAAATCATCAAAGTTGAGAAGCCCAGTTTCTGGTATTTAGCAGTGGCCATCAAAAAGATGCTAGAAGACATGTCCATCACTGCAGGAAACAGCCACGGCATGTTCCTGTCCCATGGCAGTAAACCAGTGTCAGATCCAAAATCTTGAAGTTGGAGACCCTTTAGGACTGCAAGGAGTGTTGAAAGTCCTTAAAGCCTGGAGTCTTAAAGCCAAGGGTGTGAGGAAGTCCTTTGCAGTTGTAGCTTTACTGCCTTGTGTAGCCCCTTGCTGGGGCTGTTGGCAGCAAAGTTGCTATAAACTGATAAAATGTGTTTAAGATGAGGTGACAGTTCAGAGAGATTGCTTTGGAGAGTATGAAAAAGAAATGCCTTTTACCTCTAGGTGCTGGACTTGTTCTTACTGATGCAGAATTTTGGCAGGTGTTTTCTGCCCTGTAAATGCGGAGTACTCAGAGACCTCATAGTTTGACGATTGCGCATTTTGCCAGGAGGCTTTCTCAGTTGCTCACTTGGCAATGTTTTATGTGCAACCAGGCCAGGAGAAAAGTAGGTAGATTGAGTTTGGTATTTCTATGGGCTCCTGATATCACAGTCCTTTCTCACTCCCTGTGGGCCATAGTGGTACAGTGTGGGAATCACATCTGGCAGTTACGGAGACAAAGCCTCCAGCTAATGCCTGGTGTTGGTAGTCTATCTTGTAAGCAGTGGAGCTGTCTGTAGCTCCATAGCAGAGCCCTGGACTCCATTCCTGGCAGCTCCAGTGAAAAGAAGTCCCTGGAGAGCCACTGCTAATCCAAGTAGACAGTAGAGGCGCCAAATGGCAGGCTGCCTGCCAAACCCTTTAACAGGGGATGGGAAGAGAAAAGGTCAAAAACTGATGAAAAATCTGAACTATTTGGGGCAGGAGGTGAGAGGGGGTTGAGACAGCCAGGACTCAGTTCCCAGGCCAGAGATGAAACTGGGACCAGTCTGATGGCAGAAGCACAAAACACATGCAGTCCTGTTTATTTTTTGACTATTAACTTAAAATACTTTTAGCCATGTGCTGAAGGCTGTTTACACAATACACCAAAGGGGAGCATAAGATAGCAGTTTACTAAGCAGCCATGGGACCCAGTAAATTCCTGGTCTTCTCCCTCACCATAGTCCCCTCTCTCCCTTTTATGAATTAAGCACTTTAATTGATTTCACTGAACTGCCTGGTGTACCTGTTGATTCACACACACATGTATAGATACCTCGATCATGGTATGCTCTACAAAAATCCTCTGAATTGATGGACTGATGCCATTTGAAAAGTGCTAGGCGTGTGCACCCATGTGTGAAAGCAATGCACAAGTTCTTATCTGTGCCATTGATAGCAACTCCCAAAGTACTGGTTTTCTGCCAAACAAGTAAGCAGCTGAAAGACAACCAGAAGAGAATTAGGGCAGAAACAGATTTACTTCATTACATATATCTGATAAAGTAGGTGGTAGTCTTCAAGAGCTGCTGCCCCAGTAACACCCCAACTCTGTATTGTTTCTACTTGAAAAGAAATTCCATTGACTTAGCCTTTCTCCCAGGTAAGTGGCTTAAACCTGCAGCCTAAAGCTGTTAGCCTGTTGCAACGAAGACAGCAAAGGGAATCTTGTAGAAATTTAAAGATTAAGACTATTTTCTGTATGATGCCATTGCTTGACTAAGTTACAGAGCAGGACACCCTACCCCAGTCTCCAGTTACATGGGACGGTAGAACTTACCCAGTATTTTTCATCAGTTCTTTTCCTTTTCTGAGAGCACCATAGTTTCTTTCCAAACAGATCTTTCTCAAGCTAGTTAATATTACGTGGGCTGTAGAGACTGATGGAGAGCTTATGGTTTTCTTGAATTGTGCTTACTTACCGGAGTGCCTGACATTTCTCAATTTTACCATATTTACAGTCTAGCCTTTTCTTCTCTTTCCTCCCTCATGCTACCTTCCAAGGAACCTAATGTGGCACGGGGGAGGAAATAGAATAAAAAGCTGATGAACTCAGGCACCATTTCTTAATCAAGGAGCCTTTTCGGCTGAAGGGCTGGGCATAACCACTCCAAATAGATAAATAAACTTGTGTAACGGTTACACTAATGGTCATCTTGCAGAATAAAGGACATTCAGAGAGGAAGGGAGCCAGATGGTCTCTTGGCCAGGCCGACAGAGTGGGCACCTGCCGTTCCTCTGTTTGTTCTTTGTGACGGTTTAGGGAGAGAGGAAGAGCCAAAGGTTTACATTTTTCCCTAAAATTGTGGGTAATTCTTACACAGTGCCACAGCTCATACACAACGAATGGCGCCGGCAGCATTAACTCAAAACACTATTGTACAGCTTACCAGTGCACAGCGCTGAAATTACCACCATCTCTAGTTTGACTGTGTTTCTGAGGAAATCTCATGTTTCAAATGCCATGGAACTGCTCCTCGGACCTTTCTAGAGAGTTTTTTGTATGTGTTCTCACGGGTTGCCAGTTGTTCTCACTTCCCCCTCTGAATGTAAAATGTGCCTCCAGAATGTGCTTTTCTTTCTCTTGGAGGTTTGGAGCATGCTACTCCATGCATCAATGACATACCCCTACCTTTAGTGAACAACAACAGCTATTAGAGACTGGTCTGGATCAAGACAAAAAGGGGGCAAAGGATTTTAAAAAAAAATCTCTATCCTCCATCACTGACTCATTGCACTTTTGAAAATGCATGCACCATGTAACTGCAAGAACATTACATCTAGTTTGGCCCTGTTTAAGCTGGCTGAATTTGCAAGCCATGTTCTGCTTTTTGTTGTCTGGCACAAGTAGTTTGTTAATTAAAGGTGGTTGAATAGCCATCAAGATCCAGATATAGTACATTCTCTTGACTTCTTTTAAAGTGGGTAATAAATAATAGCCAGCCCTTAATGTAGATTTCTTCTTCCTGGTTGGCCTTAGTTTCTAAACCCTGTTCTGTAAAAAAAAAAAAAATCCTTGTAGTTGAATGGACAGCTATCCATAATTCTTATCCGGGATCATCAAATGACAATATATAGATATATATAGATATCTTTACCAACCTCTGTATAATGAAACGCTAATCTCACTCAAGCCAATTTAGAATGGTGTTCGCATGAAACCTTCATTTTCTCAACAGACTTTGACTGTTTTGCGGCAGAAGGAGGGGTCTATTGTGATTGGGACCCTATCTGCCCCAAAGTTTTATAACCCTGGATCCAGCACTGGCTACAGTTATCAGGGCCCGGAGGTAAGAGACCCCTATGGGGGTCGCTTTAACCTGGAAGAAGCCGGGCATGCAAACAGAGAATGAGTTCTCTCACTGCTTCTTGCCTCCTTGGGCACACCATGCAAAGTTAAAAAGTTGGGAGCGCTGACCTCTTTGCCTGGACCCCAAGACCGGCAAATGTCCGAGCAAAAATCTCTGTCTCTCTACCTTTCCCCCGCCTCTACCCCTCCCCTCCCCTCCCCTCCCCATCTCAGTCTCGATATAAATCCCTTGTTCTTGGACTTTGGGTCTATACATTGACTTCACATGTTTGTTGTGAGGATAAACAGACTGTAAAGCAATCTGTGAGTTCTCAAAGATCATGTATCTTTATTCGCATGTAGCATGAGTCACAAGCAGACTCAAATTTATTTTGGCTCCTATTTCCAAAGGCAGAAGGGGGGGAAATATATATATATATATATATAATTTTTCAAAGCAATTCTTCCTTTTAAATGTGAACAAACCATTTCAAATTTGGCTTGACAACCGACTTCTTACATCCTTCTGATTTTTTTAAAAAATCAAATAGAACCAGGATGTAAATGATCTTTCTTCTAGAAAAAAACCAACCCTGTAATAAAGTAGATTATTTAAATTAGCTCCAGTGATTCTATGATCCCTTTTTAACTCAAATTAAACGTTAAAAAAAATGCATCCTCTATTTACCTTTCAATAAACAAATGAACTATCCTAGAAGTCTAGCATAAACTGTTTAAACCAGACTGATTATTTTCTAGGGAAAGTGCTTTTTATTTTGGAGTAGTAATAAGGGTTCAGGACCTAAAGGGGTCAGCCAGGCCTCCAAAGAAAAAAACGACTCCTCGCGGAAGGAAGAGAGATTCTAGGTGGATACCTGGAAAATAAAAGGTAATGTTAATTCTCGTGTAAAAGACAAAACCCAACACCCCCAAATTAGCCTGACTCTCTTTAAAGCTTGGTGGGTTTTAAAAAGTTGCTTTGAATGGCTTGGTGCTTAAATTTGGTGAGCAGGATGGCAACTGCCTTGGATTCCCACCCAGCTACCAACAATGCATCTCTGCCTTTCTGCAATCCTTCCTGCTCACAACACTTCCCCAACTCAAGAACTCTTTCCTTCTGTACTACCTAACATGCTGTTGCACCCCCGACCCCTTTCTCTTAAAATAACGATAGCATCCAAAGAAGTTCTAAGTCTCTTCTGAACTTGGGATCGTGTTTCTTTTGATAGAAGCCAAGAAAATAAGACCTTTTTTTCCCCCCCCCTGGCTTGGACTGAATTTCCATGTAGTTGAGCATTGTTTCAAGCAGCCAGCTGGGACGTGGGACAAAGGGAAGGTTTTCACAAACTTGTATACACCCCTCTCCTGGAATGTACAGGCTTCTCTGCGAATTCCCTGCCTCCCCTTACAGTTATCTGAGCTTAACATGCAGTATTTTGTGACAGTGGGTTGCTAAGTAAATGTTTGTCTTCTGCAAAGAAGGATCTCAGATGGTCTGTCTTGAATCTGTTGTTTTGCTGGGTAATCCAAAATTCCATTATTGTTAAAGAGAGTGAAAGATAGGATGATGAGATAAAGCCATTGTTTTATGCTGATCAAAGAAATAGGACAGCTTTAGATCTCCATGTGGTTTGAATATCTTCACACAGTTAAAAACCAGACTGGCTAAGAGGACCATCTCACCACCCCACCCCAAGTCAATATGTTGTTTGAAAGCACCCCTTGCCTAGGGAGAGTTGATATTCACCATACCAAGGTGAACATTGGTCTTTGTAGTACAACGCAAATCAAACAAGGACAGCTATGGAAGAGGTAGGGGCCATTTCCTTCAATGACCCCCCCCATGGGCCATATTGGCATGACTGGAAGTGATATTGCATCGCTTCCAGGTTCAGGAAGCAGTTGGAATACAGCCAATGGGATTTGAAGGCCCAGCAAACCTGAGCTGGTGCAAAAATGTGGCAGCATTCTGTCTGAATCCAGCCAAACCATGCTTAATCTTAACTATGGTTTCCTGCAGACATGGATGAAGTACTGCATTTCGGATACTATTGGACTGCAGCTCTCATCAGTCCTATTCAGCAGAGCCAATGGTGAAGACTATTGGGGGCTGCAGTCAATCCAGCACCTTCCAGTGGCCTGCACTTTGCCCACCTCTGGTTTTCTGGGAAAAGCAACAGGCAAACTGTGGCTTGTGAAGCTGACAGGTTTGGATGAAACCATAAAAAGTAGTGGATAGGGGGCACGTGCACATAATGCTAAACTATAGATTTATATTATGTTTGAACTAAGCTAGACCCTGTCAT
Source organism: Ctenosaura bakeri (assembly GCA_948474755.1). NCBI lineage: Eukaryota > Metazoa > Chordata > Lepidosauria > Squamata > Iguanidae > Ctenosaura > Ctenosaura bakeri. Next base: position 7,659 of record CAOLHI010002194.1, read on the forward strand.
GTGCATTTGGATAAAACGCTTGCCATGCAAAAAATAGTAATAATAAAAAATGGTGGTGGTAGTGCAAGAAGTTTAACTAAGTATGGGTAAACCTGGACTACAGACCCCACAATTCCTTACCATTGGCCCTTCTAGATGTGGCTGATGGGAGGTGTAGTCCTAAACAGCGAGAAGGCACCAGGGGTTGCTGCCTCCTGAGTTAAGCTGATTCAATGCACCAACATTCATTATCAGGAGCACTTGAGCTCGCACAGCTCTCCTTCAGTAGTCCCAGTTCTAACGAGACCCTTTGGCTTTTTCCAGAGAGATGCTCAGAAGACGACTCTGCAGATGCCAAACTCATGGAACGACCCATTTCAGCCTTCAGACACAGCCCCTCTTCTGGAAGAGGACTCTAACACAATACACCACGTTGGGCCCTCTACAACCTGACCAACCTTGCTCCCCTGGCGATCCCCAAGAGTTTTAGTCAGTATACATGGCGGAGAGTAGGTGGAAGAGAGTACACCTGATCACCTGAATTCTGCAACGGTTGCACTGAAGTAGATGTTCAAACCTTCTCCAAAGAACAGACGTCTGAGGTGAACATGGGAGACCTCCCTGTGCAGCTGGGAGAAGGATGTTCACTGCTATTCTCTTTATTAAAGAAGAAATGGAAGGTGAATGTGTAGAACTGGGGGTCTCCACTGTTTCAGGTCCTCCCGTAGGGGAGAGTGGGGATTGAACACGATTCTTTTCTTGCATCTGCACTGGTTTTCTTATCTTCTCTGAAAGCTAACCTCCTGTAATAATTTTTAATGGCCCATATGGATAAAACATGGATCCCTGATACAATTTGGGAGTTAATAACTGCTGGTATTGGCCCAATCTGCAGGTCACAAAAGTGAGAGAGATCAAAACTGGCCCAAATGTGTGACCAAGATTTGTGCCCCCTCCAAGTTATTCTCCTCCCCTTAGTCCTTTCCCACACTATTTTTTTTAAAAAAGATGCTTTCCTATATGTGCCAGACCTCTACTACCTTTGCTTCTCCCCACATCTTTGGAAACACTCCAGGGAAATTAAAATTGAGGCTGGGGGAAATGGGAGACGAAAACAGCATCCATGAAAGCTCGCTCTGTAGCTGCAAGAATCTTTTCCCTGTTTTTGATCAGGTCTCTGAAATTACCTTCTTACTATGCTTCCCACTCCAAAAGTCATGGTCGTATTTATCTCTCCATGCCAGTTAAACGCTGCCATTTGGTATGGATTTTTTAATGTACTGGAAACACGGTGCATATGTGCTTATGTGCACAGACTTAACTTTTGGTAGGGTTACCTGAAAGAGAAGAGGTATTTGCTGCTTTTTCAGATCTAAGAGTTTTAATGACACTTGGTGCTACATTTGGGGAGATGGAGCAGACAAAGCAGGTGGAAGGAAGATCCCACCTGGCTGTTCTTCCAGGCTGGGACAAAGGGGCACAATATGATTTTCTTGTTCACCAGAAGGCATCTCCTTCAAACTTGGAAGAAACCTGCCTTCTTAGCTCTCTGGGGGTTTCTGTACTTTCTACTTTATTTCAGTGCTGGTACCTGAGAGGGGACCTGGGTATGAAATGGCTGTCAAAATACACATTTCTGCTCTGAATTGTCTGGAGAAAGTTCCAACAGTGTTTTTTTTGCCAAAAGAACAATTAAAGTATTTGAAATCTTTTGACACAGGCTCCTCGGTGTGTCAATACAAAAGATGTGGGGTGAGAAGGGGGCAAAGTACTTTTTTGGTGCTGGGCTGTCAAAATTTGAGTGAAATCTGTTTGGGAGGTGGAGGATTTTGGAAATGAAGTGGTCTTGTCTAATGTTAACCAAATCTGGTTGCATTGGATGTCACATTAAGCCAGGAATCCAAGTTGATGTAGGCCTGTGGTTCCCAGCATTTGATCTTCCAGATTCTTCACGCTTCAGCTCCCCAAAGGCCTAGCCAACCTGGCCAATAGTCAGGGATACTGGGAGCTGAAGTGCAAAACATTTAAGAGAGCCAAAAGCTGACGACCATTGGTATAGATAGCTTCCCTTTCTTCTGTATCGTCAAAACATTCCTGTAAGGTACGTAAGCGAAGTAGTAGTAAGCTACTTTATGAGACCATTATGGCTGAGTGGGGAAACAAATTTTGGTTTTCTTTGTACAAATCTTAACTTTGGGCTGAATCTGAACACTGTTGTGGGCTTGGACTCCTGCTGCAGTGGAGCGCCTGAGCAATTCTGAATTGTTAAGGGCCACGAGATAGCATCTGAGTAGCAACCCGGCAGCTCACCACTGGGAGGAGATGTTGCAACATGGTAATTTGGTCTTTTTTATTTGGGAGACTGAAAGAAAGTGTTGCCTTGAAGCCCACTGGGGCCGGATCCGTTGCTGAAATTATTCCGTTGGTAAGCTTGTTTGTAGATCGTTGCCCACACAGAAACTAGCAAGATTAGATTAATTAGGCAGCCGACTGTCAGCTAAGGGAAGACGTGACTTCTCTATGTAAGAGAAGCTGTTTGTGGCAAAATCTGGCGTCAGTCCTACCAAGAGATCGATGCAACATAATCACAACTAAATTAATAAACCTCGTTCATTTCATTCAAGGTAGGCTTTAACCAATTGTGACTAACCAATTGCTAGAATGTGGTGTCGTCTTGTAAACTGCATTGAACATAGCATACCTTCCAACTGTCCTGTTTTGGCAGGGATGGTCCCAGTGAATCCTCTGTGGTCACCCTTTTTTCAGATGCTTTTAAAACGTCCCAGTTTCTTTTGCTCTCGGCAACCCTGATCAGGCCATGCAGCCCTTTAAAAACCTACCTCTGGTCCTCCTCCTCCACCAGCCACTGCCTGCCCAGCTAAAGATGGCTCATACTTCAATTTCTCAGCATCACAAACCCTCTCCTGATACCCCCACACATGCAACCAGGGAAGGAGATGGGCAAGAGAGATATAGTATAGGGCCATCATGCCAATGCACCTCTTTTCCTCAATCTCCCTACCATGCCTCAATTCCCTTCCCAAAAGGACACACGCATACATTTTGAGATTTGTAATTTTCGCACTTTTGTGAGATTCCTAGTGAATGTGAAGGGCCAACTGTAACTATATGAAGTTGCTAGCTTAAGGGCTCACAACTGGTTCACAGTCTTTCAGTAAGCTTGTTGCAGGGGTGTTTGGGTCTCCTCCACTGGCAATTGGTTGCCCTGGGCTAATTTCCACAAAGCCCTCTACAAGCGATCAGTTTGTCTCTGGCAAAAACGAACCATTGCTTTCTCCAGCAGCGAGGAGAGGGGGGTGTCCTTGCCGACCACCGGTTTTGGCTGTGCCTGTGCCCACACTCTCATTTGCCTCCCAGCAGATTATATTTGTGGCACCATAGCCTGCAAAAGGATATCCTGTGCCTGCTGTTACCACTATGCAACCTTGCCTTTCCCCCCAGAAGAAACCAAGAGACCTCTCTGCCCCCTTCTCTGCTAGTTGCTGGACTATGTCCAATGTTTTTGGATGTAGTGCAACCTGAATGTGGATGACAGAACTGCCAAATATTAATAAGAGTGTGTATATGCCCTTCATTATTTTTTGCAAGGGGGCAAAAAGTTGCCCTGTTCCCCCCTCCCATCTGAAAAACTTTTCGCCGGAAAGCAGAAAACTCAGCTGACCGGGCCCAGCTGCTCTGAGTGTGCATTCCACACTACCTGCTTGCGCTTCACTCTCTGCAGTCGTGTGTTAAGCAACCCTTGAGAAACATGGTTGGCCGAAAGTTCTGGACCAGGCCTGTAAATAATTGGGGGGGGGGTTGCAGTTGCCTCAGAAAAGAATACCCATGCAGCTTCAAAAGGTTTGTGTTTTCTCTCTCTTTTGTGATGTTAAATTTTTGCAGAGTATAGCGGGCCCTCCACATTTGTGCCTTTTAACTTTGATGGATTTGATCCTTTGCAAGTTTCTCCAACCTCTGCTCCCACCTACCTCGGGCGCTTCTTTTTCCGGGGGTACCTTCCCTCTCGGCAGCTCCAGTAAGGCTGCGCAGACCTTTAAAAATGTTCCTCTGGTCCTCCTCTACTAGCTAGCAGCTGGCCAGCAAAGGACAGCTCGCAGCCTGATTTCTCAGCACCACAAACTCTCTCCTGCTGCCCCTACACACCCCCAAGGAAGGAGATGGGTGAAAAACAGGCAGTACAGGACTGCAATCCAGACCCTTTTCCCTGACTTGGCTTGGACCCTGGGTGCCTGCTCTCCCCAGCCCCACACACACATTTGAATCCTTGCAGTTTGTCCACTTCTGGGAGGGTCCTGCACCTGTAACTCTAGCAAATGTGAAGGGCCGGCTGCCTGGATAAAATCAGCATCCTAAGTGCCTCCACCTGGTGTAGAGAAAGAAGCCTTCCTTTCCTCCCATAGCCCAATGCTTTGAAGAAGAGAGCTGCTTTCTTGCTTTCCCTCTTCCTTCCCTGCTCCCTCAGCGTGACATCCCTTGCATTATAATTTAGAGATAATGCCAACGGTGTGTAAAACAGTGCCCTGGGATAATGGTCTCCTGCTGGTACCCAAATGTCAAAGTGAAGTCATGAAGTAATCAACGGTTAAGGCAAAAAGGTAGGTGTTTGTTTCCCCCAGGAAGGGACGGCTTAGTCCCCCAGCTGTGCTGTTTTCACCAACTGTTTTCTCCTCGGCGGTCTGATGGATTGGTTGGCCAACAGGGCCTGTTTCGATTAGGGGATGGTGGGTGTTGTTGCTAAATGATGGGATTCCTGCTATCCCGCTATTGACCTGGTGCCCTCGGAGGGAGGGCTAGAACACATTGTAAATCTTTGGGAGGAGCAGAATCCATAAATGTTAGCATCTGTCTCTCCTTCCCTTGCCTCCCTCTGCTAGGTAGTGTCTGCTTCTAGGTGGAGAAATAAAAAGGCAAGTTCTACCATTGACCCTGAAGTAGTCCTTGTGTATGAGTCCTGTGTCCCCATATGTGGGGGAGAGCATCCCCTAGCAAAGGGGAGAATAACCCATTGCTTGTATTTGTTTTCTTATATATACACCAAGAACATATTTTGATTTTTCTAGAATGCAAAAGTCAAGAGACAGGGAGGATTTGAGGAAGACATAAAATAGAGGAAAGAAAATAAAGTTAATTATCTGTTTACACACACATGTATAGGCTACATTGCACAGTTAGGAAATGCTACTTATTTCAGCTACTGCTTTCCAAATATCGCAACCAGTGTGGCTGGTGGCTGGCTGAGGCAGTCTGGGATTTGCAGCCCCGAAAGTGACTTTCCCTTGCTCTGTAAAATTGTCTCTCAACTGCCAATCCCAGGAATGTTGCCATGGTAGTTGAAGTGAAATCACAGCACTGCAATTGTGTGAGAGGGCCTCTGTTCTTGCAATCTTTGACCATTGTTAACTTACAGAATGGGAAAAAAGCATGCAACCAAACATGGCCCAGAAGTCATGGTATTGTGACCTGCTGGGCAGTTGAATGTTTGCTTAGGTGAAAGCCTAGTCATTCGGGGATGCATTCAGCATGCAGTGAAAAAATGCACGGATGAGGCTTGAACAGCTTGCAAAAAGAGTTTTAATGGCTATAGATGTTTAGATTTTTTTTTTTAAAGAGAAATGTTTTTCTGTGCTGAGCTGGGAAATCAATCAGACGTTTACAAAATGGGAAGTTGAGCCAGAACCCATATGGAAGTATTTGTGGATGCCAGCCCTAAATTGAGCGCCAGTTCCAAAGGGGTTGGACTTGCTTGCCACCCAGTGGTTGAAAGGCAGCAATGACATTTGTTGGCAAAGCAAAACTGAATTATGGAGCTGACCTCTAAGAACTGTCAGCCCTGAAGCCTCATTGACCTTAGACGCAAATAAAACCTAATTGATACCTGCCTGGTTTTTTTAATCTTTTTTGAAAACAATTTTAGAAAATATATCAAACATATAAGGAGAAAAATCCACAAAAACACCTAACATCCAAACTAACAAACACAAAAACACTCAAGGGTTGAAAAGAAAACACATACGACTTCCAACTCCCCAAAGAATGGTTGTTTATGATTACTTAATATATTTCTCCAAAGTTCAATGAAATGACCACAACTAAATAATCTTAGTCCTGATCTACCAAGCTAGTTACTACCATTATGCTTCAAATACCATGACTCTTTCACTTAGTTAAATGTGATAATGCTACGATATAGAAAATATGTATAGGAAACACAGTAATGCTCCTTCTCTGTTAGTCCTGTTTCTCATAGAGGAACCTCTGAGAAGTTACTTGGGGAAGCTTGGATTTCACATTTCGCTAAGCTAGGAAAAGAAATCAAGTGACTCTCACCATGTGTATGTGGGGGTGGGTGTACAAGAAGAACAAAATATGGTGTGGTTGGGCTGGGACCCCCTTTTCCATGATGAATTCCTCCCTTGCATTTGTCTGCCTGACTAAAGGAGATCTTTTGCAATTTGGAGAGAGCCACCCACTCGAAGCAAAGGGATTCCGATGGATTTATCCCCTCTGCAGAGAAGCCCTGTCTTCTTTGCAAGCTGGCGCCGCAGCACATTAGAGGCTTAATTTGTTAAATGCTGACACACGGTATTTCCCTGTGCACTCTATAGGAGGGAAGGGTAACTGGTCTGCTGGGAGCCTGTCATTTGTCTTTGTCAGGATGGCATCCCACTGTCAACACTCACCTCTGTTTCTGAAATGCCTTTTGATCAACGTCTGGCCCTGTTATGGGCTCACCATCTTCTGGTTTCGTGGCGGGGGTCCTTGTGCTGGGGTCTCACTAGATAACGGAGCAGAGGAGGGAGAAAGAAACTACCTTACTGTATGCACCCAAGAGGAAAAGTATCAAGGGACTGCTGCTTGTGCTGGGGCTGAGACACATTATCATTTGTGAAATACGGTATTCTTGGGGTCAGAGCAATCTGACAATCTGGTTTGCATCACCTGCTGGTGGGATGAAGAAACTTCAGTCATCCAGACTCCATGTTCTTTCAGTCCCCCTTATAGTTGTTATTTATTCCTTCCTTCCTTCCTTCCTTCCTTCCTTCCTTCCTTCCTTCCTTCCTTCCTTCCTTCGATTCATATCCTGCCTTTCGCTCACAAACAGAATACCACTAAAACTGTCGTATTTTTGATGCCTGGGAGCATGGGAAAGTCTTTCTCCCCAATGGGACACCAGGCAGCTCAAAGCATGAATTAAAACTAGCTCCATAAATTAAATGAGAGCCAGAGTGATATAGAATAATAGAAGTTTATTTAATTTCTGATGTTTTTAATTATTCTAGCCTTATTTCAAGGACGACCCCCCCCTCCCGGCAGCACGTAGTATTTCCCCCCTTGCCCCTATTCTGTCCTTATAATAACCCTCCATGGTGGGTTAAGCTGAGAGATAATTATGCACTCCAGGTCATTTGGAATCAGCTCTTGTCTCTTCTGGAGTTAAAGTTTTCACCCACCCACCCCAGTTCTTAGAATACAAATCACTTCAAAAGAAACAATCTGCTTCCTGTAGATCCCTACCTGTTCTGTGATGACACATCAATGCAGCTTCCATGCTTCCTCTTAAAACAGGAGCTATCAATTTTACAGGACATAAATTATCCATTCCTGTCGCTGGAGTGGAAAGGTTTATGAAAGTTTACATCCTTTTGATTGCATTGTTGAGAAATGTAACTTGGATTATTACTCCTTCTGTGTTTGACAGATACCACCTGATGCCAAGGCTGAATTTAGCTAAGCTTTGAGTTTTTTAATTTTCATTTTTAACTGCTGGGGTTAGGAAGGGAGCAGTTCATCTAAATATATATTTTTTTCAAGTTCATTGAGGAAGGGTGGAATAAAAACATAATGCCTATTGTAAGTTAGCAGTCTTCCTTTTCTGAGTCTCACTCCAGCTGTAGCCAAATGTGCAAGTGGGAGGTATTGGCAGATTGGAGGGAACCCCATTATTTTCAATAACACAAAAATATTCAGGGGGGAAATGGAAGTCCCAAAACAGCTCAGTGAGGGAGCTGAGCATGTTCAGTGGTTTCTGATTGCTGAAGAGTGGGGGGACATGAGAGGTGGAATGGAAGTAGTCCAGAAAAAAAAAAGCTGGACTTGCTGTGTTATTAACTGCCATCAAGTTGACTTGAACTGGTTGTGATCTTATGAATGAGAGACCACAAGTTCATCCCTTTCCTCAGTTGTCTAGTTCAGGTCTCAGAGATTCAGGGCCATGGCTTCCTTGACTGAGTCTATCTCCCATGCCCCAGCTTCAGGACTCAGTTCCTGAATCCTCCCCAACAGCCACAGCACACAAACATGAACAGAACAATACTTACTGCAGCCCAGTTGGAGGAGAAAGGGACAGCCCAGGAGACCCAGAGCATTTGTGCCGAAAAGATGCATTAATTAGGCAAATAGCTGGTGGAGTTTACTGGCTAATAAATACAAGAGATGGGGTGGGGAGAAGTCCGTTGCAGACAACAGACATTTTTGGTGGAAGCAACGCATTCTTCATTTGGATCCTTGTCTCGTATTCCTGGAAAACCTTGACTCTTGCTTTGTGTGCTGACTATGCTCCTGGATACGCCCCTGGACTGACATGCTGAATTTATTACTGACTTGGACTGCTGAAATAAAAAAAAGAATAATTGACTGATAAGGTTTTCTAAACTTTGTCTGTGGCTGCTACTATGGTCTGTACTGTCCAGGAGCTGAACTACCAGGTCTAAACCCAGAGCAATGTGTAACCTTCAGCTGGTCCATCTATTTCAGCCTAGCCGCTCACAGGGTTATTGAGAGGATAAAGGACAAAGAAGGAAAGCCACATATACCACCTTGAGCTTGCTGGAGGAAAGCTGAGCGATGAAACAAGATTAACAAATGCTGACTTTATTTGTGTGAAGTCTGGAGTGATCATGATGGTCAGAGTAAAGGTTGTACTACATCTGTATGACGGGGTACGGGTAAGCTAAAAGAACATTTTAAGGCCTGATTAGTCATGCTTTTCACCATCTCAGGAAAAGGCTAATTTTGGAACTGAACTTTTGAGTCTTAATTAGCATCTTTCAGAAAGTGACTCGGTAATGAGGCAACCTGTTTTCCAGGTGTGTTTTGTTGTTCCAGCCGGTGTACTTATTTAAATCCCCTATTAGGTGAGGAAATATTTTACAGCAGGTTAGTCTGTATGTTCCGAGGTCATTAGAAGTACAGGCTGAAATAACATGTTGTGCTTTATCTTTCTGGGCATGAAAAATGAATCAATAACTCATCGATTTAAATTAAAACGTCTCCCTTTGCAGGATGGCTGGGAATGCTAGTATCCAGAGTTGTGCAGCGGAGATTGGAAATCCATGGCCCCTATAAAATATGGTCTTGTCAGCTGCTTAGGTTTGCTGGCAGATGAAAATTAATTTTAGCTTAGTGGTTTGTGGTTGTTGACACTCCCCTGAAGCCAATTCTGCTGGTTCATGGGTTGGAGTGGTAATGGGGATATATAAAGATTGCTTGGAAGGTGAACTTTTGATAATTGCTTCTTTTGTCCTATAAATCATGTATCAAATACATTCCAGTCGATACCAGCTGACTTCACTAAGTAATTAAGAGTAAATATGGTAAGTCAGACAAGACTTTTCCCCCCACTTTTTTTGCCTGAGCAATGGGTATAAATAGGTGGAAGGACACGCAAGAGGATTCCTGAATTAAATTTAACTCAGGAAGGGAAGATGTATCCACCCTGACAGATCTAACAATCATGCCATCTCTCTACAGAACTCTGGGAGTTGGGTTGTATTCCTGACTTGTGACAATTATTTGAAATTCTCAGTAACCACACAAAGTAGAGTTCCCAAATTACTGATTTAAAACACACACAAGTGTTGATGCAATGCACATTACCATATTCGATAGTATTTACTCAGAAGCACTGTGCTGTTTGGTATACTCACTCCTTAGTGTGTTCAATACTGTTGTCTTAACCACCTTACTTCTTTTTTTAAATAAATGGGGATCCTGTTATGACTAATCCGAAGAAATGGAGGTGGTCACTAGATGCATGCAACTGGAAAAAAACCCTGTTTTCCCTGCTTCTGGTTTTCTTTTCCTGACTTGTTTGAATTATATCCAGAACCTGTATGTCCAATGCGTGGTCTACTCTTTTGTCATATTTTGCACAACATGTTTGCCACCACGTGCTGCTTTTCCTCACAATCGACTCAACACTGTCTTGTGGACAGTACGGTATATCATAGAAGTCATTTATGGTGTGTTTCTCGCCTTCTTGAGTATTGGTGCCTATAATATCTATATTTGTGCTTATCTTACAGTATAATACAATATTTGTACTTATAATATATATGCAGTAATAATATATAGTGATATTTAGGTTTTTCGGCAGCCAGAATGCATTCGCAAGCTAAAAAAAATAGACTGGGTTTTGCATTTCAACAATTTCCACTTTTTAACAGCATTCTGCTTCCTAGTCCAGCAAATAAGCAGGGGATGCAAGAAGTGTTGGAGAGCAAGGATGGAAAACATAGGCCTTTCCAAGGTGATTGAACTGCATCTCCCATTATCGCTTATCATTGGTTATGCTGGCTAAGGATAATAGGCGTTTCAGTCCAACAATGTCTGGAAGAACACTTCTTCCCTACTCCTGACCTGGAGGCTATCCGCGACTGGACTGTAAATGAATTATGTCAGTGATTCTTTTTACCTGGGGGGCAGATGTTTGAGAAAAAGAAATCCATTGAGAAAATTTTCACAGGAGACCTCTCTCACTTGCACTATCTCTTACTCAAAACTGATGACTTACCGGCAGCCAATATCATCCATCTTTGAAATTAGTTGGTTGACTGTTTGCTAATGACCATAAATGTGTTTGCTAGTACAGATACCTCTAATTAGCTTCTGATAATAGATTAAAATAGCTGTAGGCCTTCTCCTCCCCCCCTCGCTTTCCTTTCTCTTCTTTTTTTAATAAAGTCAATATTAGCACAGCATTCCTGAATTGGCTTTGAGGGGGATCTTCTCTTTTCCCCAAGGTCTAATGATGTCTTGAATGGCTTCTGCATTTTAGCAAAAAAATTATTTTCTCTCATGGAATAGTAATACTACAAAGGACCCCCTCCGGGCAGGCAGGGGGAGTTGTCTCCTTCGTAAACTCAACTAAATTAGAATAATAGAGTGATAGAATCATAACAGGCCATCAGGTCCAACCCCCTGCAGGATCTCCAGCTAAAACATCTCCAGCAGGTAGCTGCCCAGTCTCTTTTTGAAGATGTCCAGAGAAGGCGACCCCAACACCTCTCTCAGCAATTGGTTCCATTGCTGAACTGCTCTCACTGTCCAGAAATTCCTTCTAATGCTTAACTGAAATCTATAATCCTGTAGCTTGAAACCAGTAGATACGGTCCTATGCACTAGGACAGCAAAGGACAAACCTGCCCCCTCCTCTCTGCAGCAGTATTTAAAAGAGTACAATCATGTCACCCCTCTGTCTTCTCTTCGTGAAGCTAAGCACACCCAGATCCTTCAACCTTTCCTCATAGGTTTTGTTCTCCAGACCTCTTATCATCCTTGTGGCCCATTTCTGAACCTGCTTCAGATTATCTGCGACCTTCTTTAATGAGGTGCCCAGAACTGGGCCCAGGACTCCAGATGAGGCCTGACCAGCATAGAAAATAATGGGACTGTTATTGTTCTCATCTTGGAGACTATGCTTCTTACTAATGCAGGCTAAAATAGCATTTGAGCATCCCACTGTTGCCTCATGTTTAACTGACAATCCTCAATAATCCCAAGGTCCTTTTTTGCATGTAGTACTGCTGGCTCATGTGTCCCATATCCTATACAGAGGGATTGCAAATGAGTTTTTTCTGCAGCCTGTGCAAGGGAGCCTTCTGGATGGAGCTGGCATTAAGCAGCCTGGGGCTGTTGTCTCAGGCTGTGGATGCTGAGTTGGAGGGAACATAGGGACATGGGTGGTCTTCTCTTCTCTCGGAGGACAGGATGTCTTCTAGGCAGCCTCCCCTGCAGTTCCTAAGCTTGCCAGATGCCCTCAGATATGGTCAGCAGAAGATACTATTCCATCATTAGTCTCAAAGCAAGGTTTAACTGTCAGTCTTCTTGGCCTCTGTAGGTGGAATGGAGGGAGACACCATTTTGCTTTTCATCTCAGGCAGCAAAACAGGCTGGCCCTACTCCTGGAGTGTCCCTAGTGCTTTTCTCTCATCAGAAGCTGTATGTGCATTTCATTGTACTTTTTCCGCATCCACGCAGGTTCCATAGATTATTATCTGTTCTGTACTCTTCCCACCCACTGGATGGTAAAAAGCTATAAGGCAGGTCAACTGTTTGAATGTGTGCGCTCCAGCCTGGCTGTCTCCCAACCCCTCTCACATTCTTCAACAACAACCAGGTCGTAAAAACATCATCACAATGCTCTTTATACAGCTTAATAAATTTTGCAGTGCTTTGGCATGCCCGGCCTACCAAAACACAGGGCCAGGGTCTCTCGGATCGTTCAGCTAGGGAATGCGCAGACCTGCTGCGTACCATCTGGCCTGTTTGCTCATGCCTAATCTGTCATCCTCTTTGTTTATCTTTTGCTCCTTCCCTGGATAACGGTTATGGGGTGGGGAAACACATGCCGTTCTTCTAGCACAGCTTGTGACAGGCTTTGAAAAGCATTTCTGTGCATTGCAGGATGTTAACCTCTCCTAGTGCTGCAGATAGTCGTCATTTTCTCACCCGGGTCAAGTTGCACTGTGGAGGACCGACATGCAAAGCACAGCTTGGTTCCATTCAAAAGCTTTTCTGCTGGGAAAGCACAGCTCGGTTCTACGCAGAGGGCAGGAAAGTTGTTTATGGACCACAAGCCCCTGGCTGCAGGATTCTGGGAACTGTAGTCCAAAAATGGAACATTTCTGATTCTGCAGGGTTATTTAAAAGTGAGATTCCCGCTCCATGCACTGCACCTTCTAGGAGCAATGAGCAGCATGGAGAAGAACCTCTTTACACAGGGAGGTGGACTCCTCAAGGGTCATCCACAGACTATAGGGCTGTGAACAGCAACTAATCTTGCTGTATGTCCTCAAGTCAGTTTCTGAGTTATGGCACTCCTAAGGCAAACCTATCATGGGGTTCTCTGCACAAAGGTTTGGCCAGAAGGGTTTTGCCTTTGCCTTCCTCCAAGGCTGAGAGAGTGCGACTTGCCCAAGGTCGCTCATGGCTGAGCAGGGATTTGAACTCTGGTCTCCAGAATCCTAGCCCAACACTCAAATCACTACATCACGCTGGCTCTCAGATGTAGATATAGTTGGCTTGAATCCCGTGCAGCTGCCTTGAATCCCATGCTGGGAGAAAGGCAGGCTATAAATTAAAAAAACAGAAATACCTTTGAGTATTCAAAACATTTAATATATTATCTAGTAGCAACTGTGTTTAAAAATCATCATCCGGTAATCCTGATGTTGAAATCCTGATAGTGTTTTCACCCCCCCCCCAATGTTGCAGATGTGGAAGGCTGTGAATTAGTGGCTTGCTTAAGAGCACATCAGAGATGAAATTCAGCTGGGGGAGTTCCCAAATTGTAGGTCGGTCTCTGACCACTGTGCTATGCCAGATTCTGCACCCGCACCCCCATTAATCTCTGTACCTGAATGTGTGGCAGTGCCAATGTTTTGGCGCTGCTGCGTTTGATGCCTTTCATTGTGAGAGCTGGCTGATTTGAAATCCTCGGTCACGCTCTGTGGCATTCACGGTGGTACCCGAGGTCTTTCGAGATGAACCGCCCTGACAAAACTCAGCCGCACCAAGTCTGATGTATTCATCGTTTAGTACGCCAGTCACTGCTCCCTGCCTTCCTGGTCTGCATTATTGAAATCTTGAGGCTTCAGCAAATGCTGTGGTAATGGTCCATGACCCGCCTAGCATCCCTCAAGCTTTTCAAGGTCACACTCCCAAATGTAAGGCTATAGCTGTTTGCTATTCTGGCAGAGTTCTGAGGGCTATTTCCAGTCAAAAGCACTCATGCTTTTAAAAAGGAAAGGAATAGAAAGAGCCTTTCTGTTTAGCATTAATACAATGTGCGTTTCCTTTTTCCTTAGAAGCCAGAGCATTAACTAAACCAGACCATGGAAAACTTACTTTTTGGATGACAGCCCCTGGGAACCCCCCAGCCAGCATGGCCAAAGTGGTAGCATGGGGGTTCTTGGAGCTATAGTCCAGGAAAGAGAGTTTTTGCCATGCCTTTTATGAAATAATGTACAACATAATGAAATCAAGGGAAAAAAGGACTTTTCTTTTGTGGGATGAAGGAAGAAAGGAGCAATCTTTAAAAGAGGGGTGGGAAAAGTGGCCTTCCAGCTGTTGTTGAATGACCACTCCCATCTGTCCAAGCCAACATGGCCAAACCATGAGGAATTGTGGAAGCTGCAGTACCTGGAGGTCCACATAGTCCTGTGTTTAAAAAGAGTAGGTACCAGGAACAGCCCTGACAGGCAGCCTTCAAGCAGCTTATTTAGCTGCAAATGAAGTCAGTCTAGCAATGACTGTGCCACTAGCTTTCATATATGGTTGGTATGGTGCTATCCCAGGCAAAGAGAGAAGATGGGAAACCCAGGAGGTATCTGGAGAGCAGGCAAACAAAGATGTACGTATGTATTTCAAGAGATGCTGTTTTGGGGGGCAGGAGGCTCAGAAGCAAGGCAGGAACTGAAGTTGGGACTGTTCTGCTTTGCTTGGGTTCCTCTTCTCACCCTACACAGAGAATGGCATATTGGATACTTGATGCGAAATTCTATTCTGGGTTAGTACAGAGACAGAATCCATGCCATCCCATGAGTGGCTGCATAATGCTTCTGTAACCTGCGTATTCAGAGTTTTCTGCCAAGCCTTACTAACAGTTTGATGAATGATTTGGTTCCCTTTAGCAGTGGCTTTTCGGGCTCTATAGTCATTATCTTTCTCCATCTTCCATTTGTTTTGCTGTGACTCTTATCTCCAGCTTTGCCAGGACACACAGAGGTGGCTGACAGCGAGAGGCTAGCAGTCAGTTTGCAGTTGACATGACTTCCTTGCCTTTCTCCGGGAGATGATGGGTGGAACCCTCTTTGTGTCAATTCCCCTTCTACCCCAACCTAGAATGGAGCTTCACGGTTAAGTAGCCAATGTGCCATTCTATCCCAGAAGTTCCATAAGTCTCCAGTGATCTTCTTTGAGGCAGCTGTATTTTAAGTGAGCACCTGAAATGAAATCTCTTGTTGCTCAGAAGTGGGGTGCATGGGATGTAATAAAATAGGAGCCACTCTATAAATCACTTCTTTTCATCTGCAATTAAATGCTTTTCCAGCGCTTGGAAAAATGACTTTTTTTTTGGACAGCAGCCCCACAAAAATCGCAATCCAAAAGTAATTGTTGAATAATCTAAACTCAGCCCTATCCAAACCTGGATGAGTGATCAGAAAGGAGCTGTGCTGACAGCACATGGTAGACCCTGGATGGGAGCAGCAGTGGAAAGGAAATGTGTCGAGTTAGATTTCTATTAAGCTTCAGTTGCACTTTCCCAAGAAACACCTCTTTTAAATCTTTAATCTCTTCTGCCCCTGACAGGAATTTTATCTTAATTCCAGTCCCTTTAAAGATGATGTAATCACTTGTAAGATTAACAGTGGAACATTGTATTCCTCTGTTCCATTGTGTTCCCGTAACTTGCTGCCCCAGAAAACTCTCACCTGGTAACTACACAGCAATTGTCATGAAGCAGTTTGTTCAAAGGATGTGATTTAGAGAGTGAAAAGGGGAGAAAAAGACTGCAAAGAGAAAATCCTTTTCTGTGTGTTTACAACAAAGCAAAACAAAATCCGTAGCGGTCTTAATAGCTGGCTGATGGTACATATATATTTTTTGTTAAAAAGTTCTGGTTAGAAGCGGTCGTGTTGATTTAAAAGGGGAAAGCTTCCCAATAGGTTTGTGATGCAACCAGCAGAGCCATTAGGAGTTAAAGTTCTGCAGCCCAAATCCTCTCCCCAAATGATCAGAGGATGGAAAAGTTACTTTTTGGACTACCGTTCTCCAAATCTCCCAGCCAGTCTGGGAATTATGGGAGCAAAGGAACTTTTCTTGGTTCTGTAGGTGACCAACCATGGAGTGATGGATGATGGAAGATATGAGCACCAGCAGACATCCCAATGTTAGCACCCGGGTCAGTATCCACAAGTGAGGTCCCACTGACTTACCTGCTCACTGACTACATTTCTTCTTGTGTGTTTTTCTGAAAAACACAGAGTCAACCAGGCATGTACATTGTTAACGGATGTTCACTTTTAGTTTATTTTAAAAATATATTATTCTGTTCGATAAGATCATGTTGCTAATTTCCAAGTAAATGTGTTTAGCATCGGGTGGCAGAACCAAACTCCATTTTGTTTGTGTAGTAAGCATGGTGTTTAAGCCAGTTTAAAATGCCAGCTGTCACTGGAATACCAAGGAGAAGCAGAGAAACGTTAGTTATACATTTCAGACAAAGAACCAGCATGGTGTTATGGTTTGAATTTTGGAGATCAGGCTTTGATTCCCCACTCAGCCTTGGAAACCCACTGGATGACCTTGGGCACATCACATACTCTCAGCCCCAGAAAACCCCAGGATAGTTTGGCCTTAGGGTTGCTGCAAGTTGCAACAGCTTGAAGGCACACAACAACAACAACTGAAAGATGATGAAAAAAATATTACTTTTTAAAGAGCCATTGTGGTGCAGTGGTTTGAATGGTGGGCTACAAGCTCGGAGACTGGGGTTCGGTTCGATTCAATCAACTGCCGTGGCAACATCTGAAGGAATCCTGGGATTTGTAGTCTGGTGAGGCCCAAGAGGAGCTTTCTGGCAGAGATTCTAAAGGCCTTGCCCAAAACTGCAAACCCGAGGATTTCATAGGATGCACCCATGCAGTTAGAGTGGGATCATAGTGCCATAACTGTATGGTGTGAAAGCCCTTTCACAGCCCCAGGACTGATGATTCCTGTAACCATGTTACAAACCCTGAAATCTTTCTGTTTCCTGGAATCAGAAGCAAGTACACAAAAGTGGCTGTTAATTTCCCAGCACCCACACCCTGGGCAAACCAATGTAAGTCTCTTTCATTCCTCATGTGGATGCCAGAAGGTGTCTTTGGACAAACGGCATCCTAATTGGCCATCAGCATTCATTGTCAAGAAACAATCCATGCCAAGCTTAGAGAGGCTTTGTGTAATAGAACAGCAAGGCTTAGAGAAATAATAATTCCACGGAGTATTCAGATTTTGCTTTTGCTAAAACCGTATGTAAATAGGACTGTGTTTAGAAGCTTACTAATTCCAGGAAAAGTATCCCTTTGAGAAGTGTGTGTGTGTGGGGGGGTACCAATAAAAAGAAAGAAAAGCAAATCTTTGATTAAATTATAGAGCAACTTCTGCTGAACCTAAGATATTATATGAGTGACAAATTAAGCTGATGAGTATACAAGGCCTTGTCTGCTTAAGAATTGTTAATACCTAAGTGGGAAGATGATTACGAAAAAAAATGTAAAAACTGGCTATATGAACAAGTCACAGAAGCATTATGAAATGCTGCTGTAAGATTTTTGTTGTTGGAACACATGAGAAAGGGATCACATTCTCCCTTCCAAAAAAAAGGTAAAACTGGTTCTTTATGGCTTTTTACATGAATTTTCTGCATGAAAACGATTGGCTTTCTTCCCCAGCTGCCCTTTGGTGCAAATGTATTTGCAGTTAAATATTTCAGCAATTGCTGATGTGCCTAGTCCCAAAATCTGTCTGCATTGTTATGTACCCCCAGATCCACATGCCCAGGCAATGGTGTTGCTTTAACGGACTTGTGTGTGTCCCTGTATCTGTATTTCTTACAGTAGTGCCTATTGCCTCTCTTCAAATAGTGGTTTGAAGTGCACCCCAAAATAAGTAATCTTAAACCCAGGCCTTAAAAGTTTCATGGGATACGGATGTACACTTTGGATTGCTATGAGTCAAGTTGTACGAAACTTTGTTGTTATGTGCTTTCAAGTCGTCTCCGGCTTATGTTGACCCAAAGGTGAACCTCTCTTTCGGCTGAGAGTGTGTGACACCCCCAAGATCACCCAGTGGATTTCCATGGCCAAGCGGGAAATCAAACCCTGGTCTCCAGGATCATGGAAAGAAAGAAAAAAGAAAAGCGAGGGGGAGCGTGGGGAGGAACTTCTTTGCATATTTTCCACATTTGCAAGTTTTCTGCACCCCGAACCCTCTCGAAAGTGGAGGGGTCACTGTAATTCAAGGGAAGCCATTTAAATTCATGAAAGGATGTTGTTCAAATAATAAGCGGCAGGCACAGATCATTAATCATTTCGCTTTTGTCCCGACTATCAAGTCTGTGTCAGATATTTTGGGGTAAGTGCTTCCGTAGCAGCAGTCTCTTCAATAATAATTTGGGCCTGACTCATTAGTAACATGGAAATAGATCCTTTTCCCACCTTTTAATTTTTTTAAAAAAAATTCTGAAATATAAATCAATACATGTGAAAGTTTATAGAATATTGCCAGAGGAGTTTGTAAATCCTGCGTAGTTTATATTCACGTCCTATTTAATCCAGCAAAAAAAACCAAAAAAACCCTCCACGGTAATTTTTCTCCCTGCTGCTGCCACTGCCTTTTTTCCTTTCCATTCCCGTTGCTGCCCTTGGTCTCTTTCCATAATAACATTGTGATTTGTGACAAGGGTAGCTGATTTCTTGCGGTGTTCCCTCAGACTTAAATGTTAATGAAAGCTTAAATCAAAAGAATGAACGTTAAGGGCGGGCGCTCAAAAAGGAGACCTTGTATTGCACTTCGAGAAAATCTCTTTTCTAAGAATAGGAGCTGGTGTTCCTTGATGGTTATTTGGGGTTTAATTGTTTTAAAGTCAAGGCCTTTTATTGAACACAAGTCCCAAGGGACCTATCTAGCCATCTGCGGGAAGAGGGGAGTCTCTACCATATACTATAAAGCCTTTTTTTTTTAAGCTAGCTATTGCAGCAGAGCGACTGTGTAGTGATTTGAGCATTGGACTACAACCCTGGAGACCAGAGTTCGATTTCCTGCTTGGCCATAGAAATCCACTGGGTGACCTTGGCCTTGGGTGCATCACACACTCTCAGCCCCTGAAACAACTTGAAGGCACACCACAAAAATAATTCCCAACAATGGCAGAGTCGCCCAAAGGGATCTGAACATGATCAGCAGGCACAGAATGCTGCCAGTAGGACGAGGAATAGAATGAAGTGGCTGGAACAAAACAACAGGCATCATATTGCAATTTGACACCGGGACTCTCAAGCCAATGCAGCAAGATTTTGTTGCAAGTCGCCTTTTGTCAACTACTGTTAAGCACAATAAACTCATATGGTTTGGGAACTTGGCATCAAAAAAGCTGCAGGAAAGGAGATTCCACCTGAACCTCAGGAAGAACTTCCTGACCGTCAGGGCTGTCCGGCAGTGGAATGTGCTGCCTCTATGGAGTGTGGTGGAGTCTCCTCCTTCTTTGGAGGTTTTTAAGCAGAGGCTGGATGGCCATCTGTCCAAGGGAGTGCTTTGAGGGTGTTCCTGCATGGCAGGAGGTTGGACTGGATGGCCCCTGGGGTCTCTTCCAACTCTACATTTCTATGGTTCTATGAAAAAGGCCACCTGCTCCAATGTTAACCTGTTTGCCAGCCTATAGGTGGCCCTGCCCGCGGAGATTACCAAGGCAGATAGTGGCAACAAAGGACAGGGTCTTACTTGTGGTGGCACACTAACTTTGGGAAAACTCATCTGACATTTAGTCTGAGCTTTAGATGTGAAACCGTTTTTCCCCTGCCCAGCCTTTTCATAATTTAGTTATCTACTCTACCATTGGTGAATAGGGTGGCCAATGGACTGGGAAACTGCACCTTTACACTGCCCACTAACCAAAGTTTTCAGGGTGGAACGCACTCTGTTAAAACTATAAAGTACTGGGACACAAGTGGGTGATGACCAAAGAAGCAGAATCTAAAATAGAGCTAGCAGCAGAAAATAAAACCTTTCATGTTGTTGGAGGAGTATCATCTATTTTTAAAAAATTGTTTGATTTTGTTCCCGGTGCTATTTATATAAGCTTTGAGGTTTGTTTTCTAATTATGAAGTGGAATATATATATATATTTTTTAAAGAAAAAATTAATGGAATGCTCAGAATCGCAAAGGACATGGCGTGCTGTGGCCACTGGGTCCTGCAGCAGTTTCTGAAGTCCCTGGCATCTGCTTGTGGCATTGCTTCTTTTAATTGGCTGCCTTTTAGAAGTCTTTTCCCTGCTTCTTTGTGGAACAATTCATTCTGGCTGTGATGGCTGGAAGGACTCCAAGGCTTCCTGCCCCACTTTTGTCCCCAACCTATACTGTCAGAATTCAGAGCTGGCCGCTGTCTCAGGCACAAAGTATGGAAACTGGAGATTTAAACATGCTGGATTGCATGTGTGGTTTTTTGGTGAGCCAGGAGAAAACTCCTGCTATGTTTTTCCTGAGCGGTGCCTGTTCAGGTCGAATGCAAGGGAGGATGAGCTAAGGGAATCTTGCTCAATTTTAGAGGGCATAATTTGGATCTCGCTTATTGAGGGGCATCTTTTCTCATTCCCCAGGAGAAAATTCCCCATCCTCTTGTAAAAGAGATTGGACCACAGTTTCTGTATGCCTGGCCTAGTGCATTTTCTTGCATTTGGGGCACTGGGCAAACTATCCTTTCTTCCCAAGAGAGCATTTAAAATGTTTTGTTTATTTTCCATTCTGACTGCAATCTTTGCTTTTATCTCCCACTTCTTTGCCTTTTGTTTTTGCATGTTGATTTATTTGGGGATTTTACTTATTGTAAACACTCTAGAAATGTTTTGGCTTGAAAGTGATGCAGAAGTGTTCTAGTGAAATAAATGCTGTTCTAAATATAGAGATGTTCTAAATGTTCTTGACAAGAACAATATGAAGCAGAACAATGCCTAGGTTGACTGTTCTATTTCTTGTTTCATAGGCATTTGGCTTTTTAAAAAATTCTCAGCATTTTTGTTCCTTTTACAATCAGCTGCTTTGAGAACCCAGTTATATTATACCAGGGGAGGTATTAGATTAACCTATGTATAATTTAAAGAAATAGGGAAAGAAATATTTACTGAGTTCCACATGATTCCAAATGCCATACCCATATGGATCTGAAAGTGTGTGTGTGTGTGTGTGTATGCACACGCGCATGTACATTCAAGTCACCTGTAGACTTACGGTGACCCCATGAATTTCACAGGTTTTTCTTAGGCAAGGAATCCTCAGAGGTGGTTTTGCCAGTTCTTGCCTCTGAAATAGAGCCTACAGCACCTGGTATTTGTTGATGGTCTCCTATCCAAGTACTAACCAGGACTGATCCTGCTTAGCTTCCCAGATCAGATGATAAAATGTGCTTCATTTTGACCAGTCTTGCTCCTTCATCCCTTATATTAGATATTAGCAGCCTGTAGGGCCTTACTATTACGTCTTGTGGTTTGTGCTTGTTAAAGACCCAAGAGCAAGCCATGCTGGGATTTCATTGTTCATTAGGCAACCATAGATCCAATGTTCACAACTTTGATGAGCAGAAATGGATGAGGAGAAGCAGAGTGTGAGTGACTTTCTTCTACGGCCACTGCTCACTCATGCTGTCAAGGCAAATGCAAAAGAGCAGCAACCCTATAAAGATGGATGTCAGGGGTACAGACGATAGAAGGGGCGTCACCATGGCAGCAGACCATGCCTGTCGGATAACTTCCTGCAACCAGATGTCCCACACACATACATGCACAACTTTTTTGGAGCAGGCTCAGCTCTTGAAGAGGTTCCAAATTCACACATGGCTGTTGGCATTGTTGGCGCCAGTAACCGCTTCTTCCCGCCTCTCCAAGTTCTGCTGTAATTGTTACAGGAAGGATTGCTGCTGACCCTTCCTCTCCACACACACACACACACACACACACACACACACACTGGCCCTTGCATCTGAGTTTGCAAGCCCCAGTGTGATTTCTGTTTTGGGGCTGGGGGTGGGAGTTAGAGAAGACCAGACAGACACCCTTATCAGGTAATTAATTTCCGAGCCATTGTGCTTCCGTGGCAGGTTGCTGATTTATTGCCCAAGGAACAGTTTGGGGTTCAAAGGCCACATCCGTTGCGTTTAATGCACCATGATCTTTTCCCCCATGGAGGAAATAGCAGAGAATGAGGGCATTATTACCACCAGACTGGGCTCCTGGTATTAACATAATAAAGCCTATATGAATTAGGTGTGTGTGGCTCACCACGGCACAGCTGTCGCCCTGCACTCCTTCTAAAATCTTTTAGTCCGATGCTGAGCCCTTCTCGTTGGCAATCAGGCAAGTACCGAAGCTTTTGGTTGGATCAGAGGTTATGGAAAATTATCTCCTTCCATCAGTCACCTCCGAAAGGCCGCGTCTGAGCGAGGATTAGCCGCCATGCCAAACCGTTTGAATGTGCGCCGTTAAGGGTTGAAAGCAAGATGATGGATCCACTGACAAGGCTTTAATTAATTATATATATTTGCCCAACATGATCCTAGAGTATCAATTTACATGGGACTTTAGAGCAGAACATAAACAGGCAGAGATCTTAGGCCTAATCAGCTCCCCGCATAAGTCTGGCCAAAAGGAAAGATAGTATGTTTGGGCAGGTGTCAATACAGGTAGACCTCAGTCAACAAAGCAGGTCAGTGGTTCTTTTCTTTACCACCAGCCCCCTTTAAACACCTTTTTTTGCCGTGGGCCACAAAGACTTAACACAAAATGTGTTAAGGGCATCAAATATTTGAAGTTGCTCATCAAGGGTCTTAAAATATAGAGAAAAGGGAGAAAGAAGTAAATGCACACACTCCTACTACAATATTTTTACATGGCGAGAAATGTCGCCTGCTGCTTTCTCCCAGCCACTCAGTGTCATCCACGCGCATGTTCTCACCACACACAGAAGTAGCTGCATGCATTTTTTTTGCTATCCAACAGTTATTGCCATGATGTTTGGACAGTTTGAGGTATTGTAAGGAAACTTTGCATATAAGTCTCCTGCGCTTCGAGATCAACGTATGACCCTCTGTCCCCCCATCTTTCTTTCTTTTTGTTTCCCCAGCCTCCATTTTCTTACGATGCCCTTTCGATGGTTGTGTGGAAGAGGGGATTTCAACAGATGTTGCTTGTCGTGCAAACAACGCGTGCTGAAATTCCCCCTTCCACACAACTATCAAAGGGGCAGAAGTTCTGTCTTGTACATTACCTGGCCACACCAAACTCCCAGTATCTCTCGCAACTGGCTATGCTGGCGAGGACTGATGAGAGTTGCAGTCCAACATCACCTGGAAGGCAACAACTGTGCAGCCCTGTTTTAGACACTGGACTGGATTCTTAGCCTCCAGTAGTTCTATGGAAACCTTCTGGTTTTCTATGACGCCTTTTACCGTGTCTTATTCTCCCTCTTCAATTGTTTTTCTCATGGGCTTATTCCTTGGCCGTTTTATGAGTTTTTAAAATTCTTTTTGTAAGTTGCCTCAAATTACATAGTAAAGGCAGGTAGGGTGTGAGCGTAAGTCACAGAAAAATAGCAAACGAGAAAGGGAGAACCTCATATTGAAAAACTTTTAAAGTTTGAAGTGCCTCTTTAATCATCATTTTAAAAAAAAAAGAGATGCGACACTGTGCGTTTAGGTGGCACGGCGGCTTGCTTTGGTGTAAGGTTTTGCCCCTTCCTGGAAAATAAACTTTGATAAAGGGTCCTGTCTCCTTCTCCCCACGCAATCCCGCCACCTCCACTCCCCCCCCGCCATTTTGATCAGCTTAATGGTTAGCTGCTTCCTTGCAATTTACAAACTAATTCATTAAGTGCAAAATGTCATTACCGCTAAGTAGTCATCAGACTGTCCTCCTGTTCTTTCCCCAACCCACCCCACCCACCCCGCTCCAAAGCTGATGTGACCTTTGGAAGCGATCAGTCTCTTCCCTTAATGAACCCTGCTACCTCCTTGCTTTTTCTGTTGCCAGTTATATAAATTTGGGGGCTGCCTTTTACCACACTTGCCTGAAATGAACCAAGCAGGATCACAGCGCTGACAGCCAATTCCCTACCTGTTCTCCTATGCCATAGCAAGCACAAGGCTAAAACAAAGAGAAACTCACCAAACCACCCAATTCCATATAGACGCTTGCAACCGGTGACAATAACTGTGTGATTTCTAATAATCTTTGTGGTCAAAAGAGAGCTGTAGCTGAACTACATCAGTAAAAGCTAGTCTGTGTCCTGTGGTTTACTTTGGGTTGTACCCCTTGGTGATTGGCCCTCGCATTTTGAACTAACAGTGGTGGCTTTAGGATGGCCAAGGTACAAGAGAGGAGGTCTTTGAACAGGCCTGCAAGCATTGGACTGTGTTCAATGTTCTGTTTCATGTGCCAGAGATAGTAATGCGGTCACTACTGCACATGCTTGGGTATCTAGAGCTCAAGTTATGGGGAACGGAGATGAGAGCCCATGTGAAATCTACATACTCTATGCATGATCTCCAGGTTTAGCCAAAATGTGATCTCCCATGTACTTATCTAAAACAGTAACTAGATGCCCACATCCCTTGTCTCGCTCTTAACTTGATTATGATCATGTTTTCTATGCAGGGGTGCCCTTGAAGTCTTCTCAAAGCCACAGGCAGTGTAATCCGCCTTGGATCCTGTACAAGGAGAAAGGTAGGATATTAATTAGTTAGTTAATCAATCAATCAATCAATTATGACACCACTGCTTGGTTCCTAATTGGGATAGGCCATGGGGCACAAAATACTAGTCTTCGAGAAATGCATTTTGAGCAGGATGCAAGGCTTTTCTGTTTCTCACTAGTTCGTGCTTAAAGCCCTAAGGAATTTGGGCACTGCATATCTTGAACCGTATATACGCTTAAATCCAGCATGAAGCTTGGAGAAAGATTTTCACAAGCGTGGAATCAGAATGCCGTTTGGAGGAGCAGGATTTCAAGCCAGCCCTGAGCTTAGCAAGTTGTGAGTGCCGTTTCACATAATTCGGAGATCCTTCGCTAGATGCCTGACCGAACACGGTTTATTTTTAATTGGTTGGACCTGTGGAATTCTGGCTGGTTGATAACTCTGATTATTGGGCCCACATTACTTGAGCTCGGAGATTCTGACTTTCCCGCATTCACTGCAGGTGTGGGTGGAGGCCTTTTGAGGCATCACACAAAAATGTCTTGATTGAAGCATAGAGTCACATGATAAGCAACCAAACCACTTCATTCTACAGACAGACCGTATTTGTTTGAGCAACAGCTTATCCGCCAAGTTACTCACTTCATTTTTATTGGCTTTCCCATTCCAGCTGACTCCCAACCAGAGTTTGGAAAACTTCTTTTGGGGGGACCAGGACTGTAACTCCCAGAATCCTCCAGGCAGCATTCTGGGAGTTGTAATTTAAAAGAAAATCCTGTTTCTAAACTCTCACCCTGTCTACTTCTGCTACCAGGGCACTCTCGTTGCTCTGTCTTGGCCCAGACTTGCTGGAGGCCATGCCGGCAAACTCCTCAAAATACGGTGTTCTTCAGAAGCATTATTCATAAGAATAATGACATCCAGTTTTGAAGTGCTAAAGCTGAGGCAGCTCAGCCCTAATGTAATTAAGCATCAGATGCAACTCCAAATGCGAGCACTTCCTTAAAAGCTTCTCCAGTGTTAAATATCTGAAATACACTGCCGAAAACTGATCGTTAATGTTTCTTAGCAAAGCCCCAGAAAGGATGACCCAACTTCTCCTCTTGGTCTAGCTCCAGGGCAGTTTCTCAGCTGCGAGTGATGTTCGGTCACATCAGTGAAACCCCAAGTGCTCTTACAAAATGATTTTTCAACCTCCAAAGTTCTAGGCATCTCTTCAAATGCAAGCTAAATGAGATCTCATGAAGGTTTCCCCCACCCACATGGTGCTCACCACTGCTAAAATGCTTGTATAGGTTTCCCAAGCTTATCTGGCAGGTCACGGGCTGCAGCACTGTCAGAAAACAGAATTGGTTGAAAAGCAGAACCCATGCACTGTGCTGTAGGGAGCAGGAAGGACTTACAGAGGCTCACTTGGGACCAACTACGCATGTGCTGCTTGCAAAGTCTCTCAGCCAGTTTAGTGCCTTCCCCCTCAGCTCACTTTGCAAGCACCGCACGCATGCAAGTGGTTCCAAGTGAGCCTCTATAGGCAAGAAAAACTGATGAAGGAGCTGAACCCTTGTTGCATTAATGGAACTTGTCCTTAATTTGGAAGCCCTGAAAGAGCAAGTTGTCAGATAGCAGGGTGTCAAAAGGTGAAGGCTTCCTGTAGGCCAACTGTTCATCTAAGGTCCGATTTACAACTGATCAAGTATGAAATTCTAATTACAGGTGGTAACAGGCCATGACTGAGTTGCTGTGAATAGATTCACCGATAAGGTTCTAAATTCTTTGGCCAAACTATGTCCAGCTAGCACTAGGCTTCCAAAATGTCTTCTACCAGCTCTGGAGTTGTGTGTTTTTTTTAAAATTAAAATTATTTTGTTGCTATTTTCACTGGCAAGTGGGCCAAAATAAACTGTTCCAAGCGTGTGTTGTGACAACAAGACCATGAAGGAACAGAACCGAGCAGAAAAGAATACAACCCGTTGTTTTCCCCGCTCTTGTACAGTGTCAACTTCCCCTTAGGAAAGGCTGGTCCATTTCTGGGCACAATTCAAAGTGCTGCTTATGACATATAAAGCGCTATATGGTTCAGGTCCAGGCTGTCTAAAGGTCCATATCTTTTTATATGAGTCTACCTGGGCTTTCCAATCTTTGGGAAGGTCCTTCTCCCATTCCCACCACCTTCCTGCTCTTGTCTGGAGAAGCCACAGGAGAAGGCTTTTTTGGCAGCTGTTCTCAACTTCTAGAGCTCCCTCTCAAAGGGATAGGATGGGTCCCTCTTTGGCAAGTGGAAAGGAAAAACCTTTCTGCTTTGACAGACTTTTAGGAATTGACTGCAAGGGCTTTTAATACTGTACTGTTTTACTGACTTTTATCTCTTGCATTCGATTTTTCTTAAGTGCTATAATTCTACAGATAGTTTAGCTGCGTTTTAATAATAACTTCTTGATGCTTTTATTTAGGTCTTTCTAAGTGTTTTATGACCACACAGAGAAGGGTGGGATAGAAACAAGTAAAATAAGGATAACCGTGTACGTGTGTGTGGGTATATAATAGTAATAATAAAGGTGATGGTGAGTCTGCTTCAACATTTTTGAACCAGGTTGTGTTTTTGTTATGCCTTTTTGCCTTCTCTCACGGTGTCCTGCAAAATGTCACCATATTGTTCTCATTGGGCAGGACAATGCTATCAACACACAACAGCAATGCTATTGTTACTTTCTCCTAAAAGGGTATCATAGAACTGTTGTTGGTTACACTGAAAAAAGGACATGCTGCTTAAACAGTGTTATGCGGGCCGTGTACTGGAGTATCTTTTTGCTATTTCAGCATCTCTAACACTTCGGACATTGTTTCCCCCCACCCAATGGATATGGGTTTTTTTTATACTTTCATTTTAACCTCTTTGCTTTTCAACTTTCCATCCTGTAAATTTTTCTAAGTATCGGGACCTTTTCCAACTTTATCAAGTTTTAACTGGAATCAAGGTTTCCATTTTTTTTAAATTGGTCAGTCTTACATCCAAATTCCCTCATAACTGCTGCTGCTACACTTGTTTGGTACCTTGAAGGGTAGCTGTTGGAATTGGTTGAATTGGCAATTTGGCATCTTTTGTCTGGGTTCTTTTCGTCGGTACCAGTTCGGCAGCCCTTTCCAATGTTGACATGCTATTCATTTCTTCATTAATTTTTCTCTGTAATTCAGTTTATTAGTCTTTCTTTCTAAACATCCCATAAATATCCCTTCATTTTATAAATCTCTGGTATTAATTCAGTTTTCAGTCAGTAGACCATATGCGTCCTCTTCCAGGTTAGCGGTTTCCACTAACTCTCCATTTTAACCACTTTGTTCTTCTGCTTTGTTGACATTTCTTTGCTGTGCTTCAGGTTCTGTTTTGAAAAAGTATATTTCAGATAGCATGCTTTCTTTTATGTTGCATAATCATTTTTGTATTATATTCTAGTCTGGGAACATTTCTTCCCAGATGGTACATATTCTCTTTTGGCGACCTTGGTCTAATGGATTTGCTTTATAATAGCATTCAATTACCAACCTGTGTTCTGTTGCTGCCCATTTCTACTACTGCGGTTGGCCTTCAAGTAGTTTCATAAGATCTTGCCCTGGTTGCCTAGCAAAAAGATACTGGGTCTGTAGCCCAGCGCTGCTCAAAGCGTTCAGCATGGACCAGGACTGCAATCCACTTTTCATCTGATATCTGGGAGCTTTAACATCTGATGAGGGCCTTGGTGACGAACTATCCAGTACGGCTTTTGTACCATCATATTTAATGTTTTTTGGGAGGCACAATTATTCTGGCAAAAGTCTGTCAGACTTGGGAGACCGTACCAGTAGTGATGTTACCATTGAATCCAAACTTCCCTGCATCAAAAAACAAACAGACAAGTGATTGCCTCAGTGCCCAAGAAACAAAGGATCAATCGTTAATTGATAAAGCAATACTGAGAAACTGTAAAAGATGAAAAGACAAATCTGCATACAGGATGGATTGGCTATATATATTTTTTTTATTCTTTGCCATGCACGTGAATTTAAAATGTCTTGAAATTTTAGGAATCGGCAAAAATGTTGGAAAAGCCCTCTTGGCTATAATGAGATCGTAGAATGCCACGATAACAGTGAATGGACCAGAACTTGGCAGAGTTAATTTTAGGCGTGGAATTTTTCAGGATGGTTCCTTATCTTCCTAGTTTGTTGTCACAGTGATCCTGCTTTCAGTAATACTAAAGCGGGGGGAGGCAGCAGAGACATGAAGCATCAAAGCAAGGTGGAAAAATAAACCATTTATTCTATACGGACAATTGAAATTGACATGGAAGGGCACTGTCAGAAATTAGACCCTAATTGAATATGGTAGAGATATTTAGTCAAGGTATCTCAGTGGAGTTTGGAATTGATAAATGTACCACAGTATCAATAAATAGGGGTAAAATTGCTGAAACAGAAGTAATTGAGCTACTAGAATTAAAAGCCTCCGTAACGATGGAAATTTGGAAATATGGCAAGCTGAAGATACTCAAGATAAGAAAGTATAAGCATGATAAGTCTTAAAAATCTAAACTTAACGGTAAGAAATATGATACAGGCCATAAACTTCTGAGCAATACCAGTTATTTGATACAGTGTTGGAACTGTGGGTTGGAATCCCATGCCTAGCCAAAAAAAAAAGACACCCAACAAGGGTGGGGGTTCTTGAAGAAGCTGCAAAAAGCACAATCACAAACAATCCCGTGGACGAAGAAAAATGGGAAACATCTGAAAAAGCCATTGTGGCTGCACAGCAAACTCAAGGGGAAGCGAAAAGAAAAAGAAGTATGCATATCGAATGGAAGGAAGGACAAAGAGTGGAGACGTGTAACCCAAGCTTGCAGGAACAGTAGAAGGAGAGCTAAAGCACAGAATGGTAACTCTCCAGGGACTGGCAGGTGATGGCTTAGAGACCAGCACCGGTCCATGGACCACCACTTTCAGTAACACTGGCCTAGTCCAACACTCCAGTGTTCACTTTGGCCAATTGTATGCTCCACAAGCCTACCCTACCACCTGGTTTCCTCCTCGGATTGCTCCTTTCAAAATCCAAGGACGAGAGGACAGGAAACTTTTCCGTTCAGCCAAGCATAACTGATCTGGCTAGAAACAACTCCCTCCCCGTTTCCTAGCTGCTCAGTGGTGCTTGGGAGAGATTAAAACAAAAGTTTTGCTGGAGCTGCTAGCAAGGTCTGTATTTTTCCAGATGGTTTAGCCATCTTGTGTGAGAGAGAGAGGCGGGGGGAGATCAGGGCTGGGAAGACCCTTTTAGGGATAATCAGCCCCTTCCCAGAGCTTGGGCAAAATGTGAACTAACATGAAAGTATCTAGGCAGATTATTCTAATTGTCCCCCCCCCGCCCCATTCAAACCAGTAGGCTTAAGGGGTGGCGGAGGAAGACATGCAGATGTATCTGCCCTTCAAAGGGCAAAGGGCACTCTTGTTCCCTCCTCCCTCTGGCCTTTAGCTGTTAAAATGGTGGCATTGTAAATACACTGTGTTTTAGTAATAAGCTGCCCATGTGCTTTTACTGTTTACCTGCGACATCTCCTATCACCTTATCCTTCTCCCTGTTGATTCACTGTATGTCCATTTGGTGGATGCCTTATTAAAGTGAGCTTAGCTTTTACCTCTGTGAGCTAGTCTCTTTTTAGAGTTTGCAGCCCCCTTTCCTCTGCTATATTTTCCTGAAGGCTATGCACTCATCCTCTGTAGTGTTGAAGCCCATGATGCCCATTTCTGATAAAGAGAAAAACAAAAACCCAACACTCATAGACCCATCGTATTCCATAATGTTGGACTCAGGCGAGGGGATCACTTGATGTCCCTAATGGTGGTAAACTGGACCTTTTTAACTGATTAGGAGTAAGGTTGGGGGACAAATCTAAGCACGGTGCATGGTGCTTCACAGCTGAGCCATCAAGTTTCCCATAACTAAACAGCAAGGGCATCTGCCCCTCTCCCTTTGGCTTCATTGGGCCCCAGAGATTGTAGACAGGTGGGCATCTATGTAGGTTCCAAAGGCCACACCAGCCTGATGTAAGCTCTTCTGGACCCTCTTGGGGAACGTTTTGGAGCAGAACAGCACTCCTGGAGGTGTGAATCTGCATTTTACCCCCTCTTCCAGTTTTGATAATGGGGGTGTTGAGTGGTGCTTTAAAGATAAAGAAGGACCAGAAGGGAGATGAACAAGAACCATCAGCATTTAGCTCCCACACCATAGCTTGGGCAATCTGGGCCAATTGGATCCACTCACTCTGCCAAGAGGTACCATATTCCAGCACAAATGAAAGCAACGATTTTTAATTTTCCTCTAGACATAGCTTATGCAAATATTATGCAAAACAATATCATCTTTTGCTCCCTTTTTCGATCAAAGCATTTCCTTATTTATTTATTTGATCCCACCATCGAAGAAATGCGAACACTCACCGCCTGATAGGGTTCTTGCATCTCCCCAGCACCTTCTGAATTGCTGTATGGCGGCCTTCCCCCAACCTGACGTTCTCCAGATATTTTGGACTACAACTCCCATCACTGTTTACCATTGGCTATGCTGCCTGGGGCTGATGGGGATTTGAATGCAAACTCTCCATGGACCTACCCATAGCAGTCAGTCTTGATGACTTTGTGCAAGCATGTTCAGAAGGGGGCAGTATATCGTTGAATATCAATAGCTAGGGAACAACAGCAGATGAATGCTTCTATGTCCCTTAATGACCTCTCTGTAGGCTTCCTGGAGGCATCTGATTGGCTGCTGTGGACTATGCTGGATTAAATGGACCTTTGATTTGGACAGATCCAGGAGGGCAGTTTTAATATTCTGCCCTGAAAAAGCCCTTTTCTGTTTCCAATCTAGCAGTTGAACTAATGATTAATTGGTTGCAG
Organism: Ctenosaura bakeri; assembly: GCA_948474755.1. Classification (NCBI taxonomy): domain Eukaryota; kingdom Metazoa; phylum Chordata; class Lepidosauria; order Squamata; family Iguanidae; genus Ctenosaura; species Ctenosaura bakeri. The sequence continues at coordinate 39,306 of CAOLHI010002194.1, forward strand.
GGAGTCACTGTTTGGGGAGGGGCAGCATGTTGCATTTTTAACTTAATGTTAAGCTTGTAAATTGATAAAACAACCTTACTCTTTTAAAAATTTAATTTGGCATTTTGTATTTTCACCTTTTTGTCCCCCATGATCAGTTTTTAGCTTTTTCTTCTGTTAGCATTTTCCAGAGCCCCTGTGGGAAGAAAGGTGGGATATAAAATAAATAAATAACATAATAAACTAATCAATTCCCTCCCTAAGGAGTTCCAACAAGCTCCCTCCCTATTTTTGCTCAGGTGCTGAAAACTTTGGTGTTGCAGAAAGTGTTTAAGGAGAAATTTCTAATGTCCCAGTGTAGTTTTTGCTGGCTTTAATGCTGCTGGGTGTTTTAAGTCTGTCTTCTCTCTTATTTATTACTCTGTTCATCTTTTGTAAGTTCTGATATTAGGACTCGGCTAATGTAATCAGAAGTAACCAAGGCGAGGGACTCCGATTGAGAGTGTCTCCCTAGGCATTCTGGTGCCAGCTGTTGTTGTCAGTGCCATCACAGCTACTTCAGGTCAGGTTGTTGGACTTTCTTTGAAGAAGGGGCCTCCCTCGCCACCTTATAAAAACTAATTTGTAGGCTGAACAAAGGAAAAACTGAGACATCCCCCCCACCTTTCCCCCAGACATGCCTTCCTGCCCGTCAACACCAAGGGAGGGTGCAGAGAAAAACCAATAAACAGTTCTTTGAGGTGGGGAAGGTCAACCAAAGGTTGCTGCAGGAAATCCCCTTAGAACAAGGCTGACTTAACTTGAAACTCATCCAAAAACCGTGCTGTCTCAGCTGCGCCGCCTCCCCGCCCCCTCCTCCCCTCGAAAAGGAAGAAACTCTCTGGAGAGGACAATTTCTCTCTTTCGTTTCCCCTGTTTTGCCACATCTGAAAGTCACAGTGGAAGAAAGATGGCTAAAATATAGAGGCAGAACTGAGCCAACAGCAGCTGCTTCAGCTGAGCTCAAGAAATATGGTATAATAATCTCCACTCCTGGCCTGCCAAGAGAGTTGGCAAGCAGCACATTGGCTGTGCGCTCTCTCTCTCTCTCTCTCTCTCTCTCTCTCTCTCTCTCTCTCTCTCTCTCTTGGGGGTAACTGACAGTCTCAGGCTTGCTCTTCATTGCACGGGGTGTGCAGGAGGCATCTCTGCAGGCGTGGATGCCAGCCAGCTCTGCCTCTGTGGGAAGGCCTTGGCAAAGCATCGATGGAGAGTCACTCTCCACTCCACCTGCGCTCCACTTCCCCCCAATGGCAGGAAGCCTCAGTCTGTTTACTGGATCACTTTCCTGCTAGGCAAACATTGCTCGAGGCTGGAGGAGGTTCTGTGATCCTTTTCCAAAGGGGTAGCTGTGTCAGTCTGTCGCAGCAAAATCAAAGCCCCAGCCCTGCAGCACCATAGAGACTAGCAAATTGATTGCGCCGTGAGCTTTTGGGAGTACCTCTCACTTCTTCAGATGCACAAAATAGACAACTGTTATCATCTTGGTTATGTTTTAAATATGTTTTAAACTATTTACAGTATGCGTTGGAGGGAATATCAGCAGGTTTTGTGGGTAGAAACAGTGTTTATGAAAAGTAGTGGGGAAATTGCTTTAAAATGAGTTCCCCGTGTATTTTTCTATCCACAAAGAAGGGAAAGCAAGTATGCTTTTGTTCACAAAGCAGAATATCAAATTGTACCGTCTTCAGATACAGTGTTCCAACACCCTTTCATAAGATACAGTGTGCAATTAATTTGTTTGGGTGCATCTCTTCTCTAGGACTACTTCTAATGTATCAATTTGGTTCAGGAGGCCATGTCCCAGCTAAAGGTTTACATCAGTTTATTAACAAGAGAGCCTCATTGGATATGCCTCAAAGGAAGTAATGCATTTTTGTGGCTTTTGGAAAATATGTAACCAATTCCACATCCTCATTGATGGGAATGTTGTTGGTTTTTTGCAAAAGACTCCAAAACATGGTTGTGTTTTAGAAGACTTGAAGCTTTCCAGCAGGTAGGCAAATGCCAGTTTTTGCCTCTGCACCCTCAGTGCATTCCAGGCAAACAGAAAGTGACCCAAAGTTGCAAAATTCACCAGTCCTGCAAAACTTGGTGGAAGTGATGCAAGAAGCAAAACAAACAAGCAAACAAAAGATCCACAAAAACACCAGGAAAATGGCCAGGAAACTCATCTTTTGGCTTTCTACTACAGAAATTCCTTAGTATCCATTCAGGGCGAAACAGCCTGTTCCAGAAAATGGCCCAGAATGCTAGCTTTCCAGAAAGCCACTCCCAGCAAATTCACCAGCTGTGGAAGACTAGATAGGAATGACGCAATAAGCCGGGGTGGGGGGAATCCATAGAAACCACAGAAATTTCTTAGTATGCATTCCAGACAAAACATCTATATTCTGGAAAATGGCCCAGAACACCAACTTTCCAAGGGAATCGTCCCTGGAAAGTGGTGGTTTTCTGGAATACAGGTTTTTTTTTTTTTGCAAAATGGTACAAAATGGTAACTCCTATGGAATTTTTTGTGACTTTTTCACATTACTCCTGCCTCGTCTTGTACACCTGATGAATTTGGTGGTTGTGTCTATCTGAAAAGTTGGCTTTCTCGGCTGTGTTCCAGAATACAGACTTTTTCCCCTTCTGCAAAATACAGATGTCTTGCCCAGAACAGGTAACAGAAGGTGGTTTCTTGGCATTTTTATGGCTTGTTGCCAGACTCCTGTCTATTATTGCTCAACTGCTGAATCTTCTGGGCACGTCCTACTGGTTGGTTTTCTGAGCCATTTTACCATGTTTGGAAAGTTTCTAAACATTAAGGGATCAATAAAAATATAACATTTGAAATATTTCAGTTCTGAAATATTGTTCTCAACTGTGCTGAACACATCCCAATGCTTTTGGCACCAGTTTTTCTCAAAAATGGTCTTTTCCTTTGGTTTTGGCTTCTGCTTGCTCCCGGAGCTATCTCTGCTATTGCTGTATTCTCTCCACTTCACCTTGCATCCACCTTGGCTGCTGATCCTGGTACTAACTTCCCCTCTGCTTATTTATTTTCTTCTCCCCCTGTTCTTTGTCTTTCAGCAGTAGTGGGACTGCTGCCCTCAACAGCCTGCTTTTCTGCTCTCTGGTTAAAGTAGCACTGGCAGCTTTACTATCAGTTTAAAAAAATGTGTTGGCAAAACTCCCAACACCTATAGCGATCTACTGATCTGATGAGAAATCAGTCGCATTAGAAGTTGCTTCTGTTCTTTACTATACCACGCACATACACGGCCTCTTTATAGTGTTCCTGTCTTGCTATTAATCATACAATAACCCTGTAACGTAGATTTGCTAAGAGGGGGTGACAGCCCAAGGCCACGTGGTAAATTTCATAACCAAACAGGTTTTCAAATTGAGTCAGTCCTGAGTCCAACACTTTTAAACATTACACTATGAGTCCTCTGAGAAGAGTTCTTACTATAAATACAGTACCAAGACTGAAACATAGCGGTAGGGAAAAAATGTAGCTTTTAATGTGTTGAGTTTGCATAATCAGATTGCAAATGAATAGCATGCATAATTAAAGTAATTTGCATAACATGCCAGTTAGCCATCCAGTTAGAAGGGCTGGAATATGGCGACCCTGTCAAAGGCTGGCTGAAAGAAATTTGATTATTTCCCTGCACTGTCGAGGTGGCACTTCCTTATATATCCTTCAGAATGGATTTCTGTCTGTATTTGGGCTGGTGCAGAAAAAAGGGCTCAGACTTTGATGGCTGCTACTTTAGTCTCCCCAAAAGGTGGAATACGAAGCAGGGACTAACTAGAAGATCTTAGGTGTGGGGGGAGCAGCAGTGGATGCACTACCGTTGGCGACCCTAGCAGTCACACCAATGCTGTGTCGGTGTACCAAAGTATCACTACTCCACCACTACAGGCAATGGTTAAGGTTGACATCATGTTGGATGCAAGAAAATTTGGGGGATCTAACAACAGAAAGCTTCTGTTATTCAAACTGAATTGGCAACTCCTTATTCCGCCCTCCAGCTCACCCCAACACAGTGTTCTCAATGCTGACGGGTTGGAGTGTTCTGGGGAAAAGATTTATTCACCACACTTCGAATGCACAGCTTTATGAGCCAGTTTCAAAAGTTGTTTTATTGTTAGCGTGGGATTTTTAATCTGTTCCCCCCTCCACCAACAATCTACTGGCTTCCCCTTTCACCTTCTCTTTGATGAATCATTTCAGAGCAGCGTTCGGTGCACTAGCGATTCATAGTGGGGTTAAGTGTGCACAAAAAATGCAGCCGAGGTGGCAGTGAGATGGGGAGTGGGGAAAGCATCAGAATTTGGAGGATAGCTGCACCTCTGAGAGAACGTAGCAGAATGAGTCAGCGGAAACAGCTCGGCAGAAATAAATCTTTGGCCTTTTCTGACTTCTCAAAGGCAAAACAGAGGAGCAGATTGCCCAAGAGTCTGTGGGCTGGTAGTTTCATCTAGGGTTTTTTTTTTTTTTCCCAATTACAAACATTCCCCCTGTCCCTATTATGCTCTATTTTCCTGTTCCAGTTGCTGTGTGTTTCTCTTGGTGGGCGTGCTGTGTTAAACCCATGTCACCGTGGGCATTATATATATCCTTGATCTGATATGGAGCAGTAAAGGCAGGAGCTCGCCTCACTTGGCAACTTGGTAAAACCTGGTTCTCAGGGCTTCCTATAAATTCCCAGAGGACACATCCAGCATCAATGTGAATGGGGCCTCCACACATAAGTCTCGTCGGTGCAAACAGCTTGTTCATGTACCTCTGTGCATCAATATGCTATTCATACAGAGGCCAAATGTGTGTCTGGGGAAAGTGGCAACCAGCAACTGAAGGGTATATGGTCAGCAGGGTATATGAACTTGGTTCTGTAATTCTGTTGTAAAGTTGGTTCTGTAATTACAATTGTATTGTGATTTCAGACTTGCCCGTATTGCTACATGGGTGTTTTTTTTAAAAAGTGTGGTTTTTCTCTTGTTGTTTCTGATAAATTTCTGTCAATTATTTTTTTTAAGCTAAAGAAAGAGCAGAAAGGCAACCTCCTTTGGACTGTACTCTACCTGTTATCCTCTGTTGGAGGGCACAGTCAGTCCTGTACCCCCTAACCTAGCATGTTGCCCCAGGTACGGTGGAAGACCTTATCCCATTGCCAGTGGTGAAGTAAAATTCAGATATCAACTTAGTTGGTGTCTGTATGTGGAATGCACGGGGGGCGGGGGTACGTATCTCATCCTTTCTTTCAGTTAAACAAGTAGTTGGACTATCTAGATCCACCAAATGCTAATGAGGGCATTTTTAATTGCTAGACATGTGGTCTCCGGGGACTAGAAATATAAATTTCCACCAAACCATGGGAAGAGGATGGAAGAGAAAAAACACAAGCAGTGTTAGAGCTTGGAGCGTGTAAGGAGAGGGAATTTGGACAAAATTAACAGTGAATGACCTGGATTCCTGGAGCTGGACAGAGTCATGATGCCACCTGAATCACACCAGAGAGGGGTTTTCATGTCCATCTAAGTGAGAGCCAGGGAGGTGTTGTGTGGTTAATCAAAGTAAAGCCGGTGGTGGAATTCAGTTTTCTTGGAACAGCAGCTATACAAAAAAGTTGGTCTGGGGTCTAGGATTCTTTTTATTTGACTTCATGGAGTTATTGGGCCATCTGGCTGTGAAAGAGTCTTTTAATTTATAGCCTTTGTAAGATCATATGGGGAAGCAGTCTCTCTCCTGGCTGCAGGATGCGGGCTATGATTTGCAAAACCCTGTTCCCACTCTGCGAAAAAAGCTATACGGCAACAATTGCCACTTTTACGAGCACAGAAGGCAGATCTGTTTCCCTCAGAATATGGCACAAGGAGTTTGATTTTCCGGGTGTTGCTTCTTCCTCTCTCTTCACTGTAGTTTTACAGTGCTGTCTCTGAGGTGCACCCAGTCTAAGACAAGCTGGGAGAAACAAGGGACAGCAGTCTGTTTTCATCACAACACACAACCACTCCACCTACAACTCCATGGTGCTACAATAAAGGAAAGCAGAGAGCAGAGAGGAAGGCAAGGGCAAGCCCTCTGAAGAAACCTTGCCAACAGATAAGGTTGTCTTGGGGTTGCCATGAGTTGGAAATGATGGGAAGGCCCAGAGCAAACAAACAGTGGCCCCCTAAGGCCTTATTTTTCAAAAAAAGGTACTCTGTGTGAGAGTAAGATCTCCCACTCAGATGCCTCTTTTGACTAAGTAAAGAAAGTATCATACAAACTTGTTTCATCAGCAAGGTTTTTTTTTAACCTTTAAAAGAGACTAGCTCATCTATGCATTCATTTCTCTGAAGAATCCTTAAAAGAGTCTTTAAAAGCACAGAACCATCCTTTGCACATGGTTCTCACTGCAGCTTGTCAAATTGTGGGATTTTGAACACTCTGACATTGGGCAATGCCTTTCCTCACATCAGCACCAAGACATTTGCCTGAAGAATATCTTTGGCCTTGAAGGCACAAGGCTCAAAGACGACGAGGTCAGGTTTTGGGTCTCCCCAATTTCCTATCACATATAATGCCCTTTTGTCCTGCTATAGTGTGTGATCCTACATTTATAGCATCTTGGACTAGATCTCCTTCAAGGTACATTCTAAGGCTAAGTTATACAAATTTAATTCTTAAATGTAAGAGCTCCTTTCAGAATTACAAACATTTTCAGGATGCGGACAAGCCAAATACAAAGTGTCGTTTTAAGATCCAACATACATTGTGGCTCAGCGTGCAACCTCAACAGGGGGTGAGTAACTTCATATTGCCTATGAAATATGTAGAGCCCCACACGACTTATTAAATGTATAATTCACACAGCCTATAGCAAATGGAGAGTGCTTCCCCATGGGCTTCAAATCGCTAAGTATTCGGCTCTTGGAAAAAATTATTGCTTTACTGTAGGGTGTGTGTCTCCGTGTTTGGAGGAGGCCGGGGGGGGGGTGTCTTCATTTTTTCAGCCTGACTGAATTTCCTCAGAGAAAGCTGGAGCTAGACAAAAATCTCCTTGCTCCTTGAGATGTGAAATAAACTTTGCAGGCTAGCAGGTTCTAAAGGGGGACTGGGGAATTTTTCCTTCCGAAGTAATAACCTACATGGAATCTTCGAAGTGCTTTTTGTGTGTTTTGGGACATCAGTAAAGAATCAATCCATCTCATTGCCAGTTTTCTATTATTATTATTTTAAAATCGGTAATGCTTACCACCTGAACAGTGGATGAGAAAGTGGAGTGGCACAATAGCAGAAGAGGCAGGCTGAGATGTGTAGGCTGAATAGAATTTGGCAGCTTATGGGTAAAAACCAGAATGAAGTCTGATAGGACGCAGGGTGGGCATGATGTAATCTGATGGGTGGTGGGTGGAATTTGGTAGAAGCAGACTTTTCTGGTTGGCTTTTCAGGTTACTTGACACAGAACATGGCTTACTGGTAACACCGGATAAATATTAGCCAGTTGGCTAAAAGAGAGCTTCAGAAGGTTGCAACCTGACTCTTCCAACTTGCCAAATTAAGCTTGTCTTTTTCCTCCTGTCTCCTGTTACTGTAGGATCTGCCAAAGAGACAGAAGGCTGCTCTGTGCGAGTGATGGCAGAACAGCAGTCCAGTTCAAGTGGCCACTTACACATGTTTAAAAAAATTGGGAGGGGGGTTGAGTAAAAGAAGACACCGATCTAGGTAGAATTTGGTCAGGCTCTGTAACTCCAGAAATAATGGCCAAGATCTGGGCCCTTTCCACACCTTACCTTCTTCCAGCGCTGGAATCACGTGAGCAGCCTCTGGTGAGAAGCTCTTGTGTCTGGGGTCCTTTGGCTCTGCACGAGCTGCCTGCTCACGCGAGAGCCCCGCCTCTTCCTTCTGCAGCGCAGCCTGGGAGTTTCCCAGGCTGCGCTGGGACAGGAAGTATGACCGGCGCAGCTCTGGAGGCTCCACACGCCAGGTAAGTGTGCATGGGGCCCAGGAGCAATGCGCCATCGCACACCATTTTCAGCTTCTAGCCGAAAATGAAAAGGTGTGCGATTGGTGCCTGCCAGCCCCTGGAGCATCACGCAATTGTGAGTGCATTGTGCAGATCGTTCCTCACAATCGCTCGACGCTCCAGGCGCCCTTTCGCATGGAAAATGCCGTGCGGAAAGGGCCCTGGTTGGGGATCTACGCCAGCATGGACAACAGTGGCACAAGTGTGGCACGAGAAAAAGGTAGATTGTTTAGGAAGTAAGTAAAGCAGGGATAAGCAACTGTCCAATATAAAGTAGGACACATGGCTCCTTCCCCCCACTTCAGTTGCTCTAATGCAGTTCAGTGGGCTGAGATTCTGCCCACTGAAGTGAGGAGCAAAGTGCACGTGGTGGGTGGGAAGAGTGGGGTGGTTTGGCAAAGCAGATGGGCACGATATGGCCGGAGTGGGCGACCTTCCCCTCCCCTCCTCCCTTGCATTCTCAAGATATGACCAAATGGCCTAGTTATTTTCTTTTTCCCCTCTAAGGAGGAATCTGTTTTAAACGATTTCATTCAGCACAAGCTAGGGTGGGAGGGGAGAGAGAGTTGGTGCCAGAAATAACCCTCTTTTAACAGCAGCTGGCTTTTAAAAAATGTTTTTCTCCATAGAGTCAAACACCTTGGGCAGCTGCCAAGGCCCCTTGCGTACACTAGAATACACAGCGCCTCCCTCTCCCCCCCTTCGCCTTCCTGCCCTTCTCACTCCCTTCCAGTGATGTGAACGGCGGCGTTAGGCCAAAATAGACAGGGAGTGATGAGGATTTTCATTGGAAGGTTACTGCTGGTTTGCCTGCGGTGACTGACTCCCTGGAACCAATTTTGGTTTCTGTCCTCGGCCCCTGCACTGGGCTCATAAAAATGTCAAAGCAGAAAGAGTGAGTGATCTCGTTATGAGCAAAGATTATGCTAAAGCGATTCCCCCAGACCCATTCAGGAAACATGAAAATAAATGGCTCTCTAATTGAATCTGATAAGCACACACACACACACACACACACCCTCTTGATAATGAGCCAACTATTTCTTATAAGCTGGAAAGAGGCAGGGCGAAACCCAGAACGGGAAATAGAGGGTATACTTTTCAAGGAAAAGGAGAGGAAGGAAAACTCTCATTCTGTGCATTCAGAGTATGGGCTTGTTTGGCCACTCTGAGATTTTGCTTGTGATGACTGGAGGCTCCTGAGGATGTCCTTCAGCCAAGTTAACACCAGAGATCAATGCGCTACTGTGGAATAGGGCATGTTTTTAGCAGCGGTCCAGCTTCTCTTCCTGCCTGTTTGGAACAGGGAGGTCAATGGAATGGGGAAAGTGACCTGCCCGTCCAGATGCAAGCTCCCTCGGTCCCAACAGGTGCACAGCATCAGGATGTGGTTCTTTGACATCTTCATGGCAGTGGGCGGAACATCTTTGAGGATATCTGCACCACCGATTTAGAACTGGTTTTATTGCTCTTTTCTTTCCTTGAGAACTGTGGTCCTAGAAAGGAGGTTAGAGGTCTGTAATGGAAAATTTTCAGTACCCTTCTTGAACTACAGTTCCCAGCATGCTTTGCCGGAGGGTGGGGAAGATGAGAATTAACAAGAGAGTTACCAAGTATAAACCTGAAAAAGAGTGCTTCCAGATGTGGCTAGTTTCGTGTAGCTGTCCTGCTTTATTCACCAAAATTTACAGGAACAAATGTGTCTCTTCTCCTACAACCCCCCCCCCAATAAAAACCAATTAAGGAAAGGCAAATAGAAGAGCTCCCCAATCTCTTTTGTCTGGGAGTGCTAGAACTATCCATTCAGAAGCACCTATATTTTTGTATGATACATAGGCCCTATGTTTCCATTTTCTCTGTCTAGCACAGCTGCCTGCTTCCACTTTGGCTGGGAGGTTTTTTGGATGGTATTTGGAGAGAGCAGAAACACTGATCTCTACAATTCACAGATAAAGTGTTGTTGCTGTTGTTGGACTACTACTCCCATTAGTCCTAGTCAGCATAGCCACTGCTGAAGAATGATGAGGGTTACAGTAAAACAACATCTAGAGGATTGTGTTTAGCTAACCCCTAGTCTAAATTAGATTCTAAACCTGGGGAGGGATATTTTGTTGCACATATATATATATATATATATATACACACATACACACATATATACACACACACGTATATGGGGTGGCAAGGAGCTTGCTCTGTTTATGTGTTTGTTTAGAGGGCGATTAATAGAAAAGGAAAGGGAAGAACGAATCAACAGAACTGTCGTGGCTTTGGGCCAAACTGATCTTCTCTCCACCGAATGTTCAGTCATGCTTTTGTGGCAAAAACAAAATCAGATGTGTGTGGATAACACCGCTTCTCCTTGTGGCATATTTTCTTTTTTTAAAAAAACCGTGGTTGGCTTGGGAAAGAAACAAAAGCCTTTTATACCATAAATTATCTTTCCAGTACAAATGACCTCATCCAGAAATGAGCAGCTGAGATCAGCTAAGGAAAAGTCACGGGAATTTGTCAACATCGATGTTTCCACTTAATCCAAGGGCCTCTCTCTTGCAAATTGCATCCACTTCAGGGGTGCTTTGGCTTGGAGGTTGGACGTCCACAAGGACAACTGGTCACCAGAAGAGGCATCAAACTCTAGGAACGAGAAGAGACCAAGACACAAAGAAGAGAGCCAATAATTCAGAGGTTAAGCATGGAACAATATCTTTTTACGTAAGATGGTTAATCTTTAGCGTCTTGAGTTAAAGGATCTTAGAAGCCCAACCTGGAAAACATCTGTGCTTTGGACATGAACGAGCCTCTGCTGACCAAGAACAGGAATAGGTGGACTTAATGGGCCAGTACTCATTATTATTTGTCCTGGGCATTTGCTGTTCCAGAGACAGGAACGCTATTTTGACAGCACCAGACTTGCTCCTCCAACACTTCACTGCTGCCTCCCAGCACTTGCCACCCAAAGCGATTACTGAACTCTGCCGAATGGTAGAGCCAACCCTTTAATTTGGCTCTGAGGCATAGGAAGCAAGAAGGCAGGGAAGTACTTGTTTGCAGGACTGCCCTGCACATTTGGAGGATGTGTGCAATAGCAAGAGGAAGGAGTTTGATCTCCATGCTTTTCAAACTGCCTTGTCCATAAATCTAATTGTTGGCCAAGGAAACCCCATGCCCCTCTCTACAGCTGGCTGTTAATTTAGTAGTAAGTGTGAGCAACAGACATGCTTACCTAATCATAACTCTGACTGTGGAGAACCTGATTAAGCTCTCTAGGGAGCATCAGAAATTGGAGACAATTTAGCAGAATGGCTTTACGTTATTGTTAATGATTCCATTAGAGAAGGAAGGCCAAAGAATTCGGTTTTGTATGTGCACACGTGTATGTGTGTGTGTGTGGTTTTTTTCCTTCACAATTTCATGGTCTAACAAGTTCTGGAGGATCTTCCCTCTCCCTCCCGCAATAACCTCATTTTCATACTGCATGCCTTTTTTGAAGTGGGGGAGAGTAGCGCTGATGAATTTCTTGTGTTTTCCAACTGCCATTCTCCATTAGCAAAAAAGAATTTTAATCATACCCCTCCTATCATCTTAGGTAATAGAATATGAATGCTCCTGGTGCATAAGGACTTTGGGGGATTATTGACTGTAATCTCTCTGCTTTTGTAATAGAATGGCTGCCAGAGAGAAGAAAATCAAGGTGCTACCTTGTTCCTTTAATATCTACCCACAGCTGACCATAGGGTGAGCTCAACTAAAGTGACATCTCCCCACCCACCCAGCCACTAATCCACGTGGAAGGTGGAATGACTTTAGCCATGGAAATTTATGCCTTTGTAGATAAAGCAGCCACCTAAGAGCATGATCAAAGGGCCAAGTCAGTTCTTGGCCAGACTTCAAATCAGGATGGGTTTGGGGGGAGATGCTCAACTCAGACACAGTTGAGCAAGCAGCAGGAGGGCAATAGATGTGGTCACCCGGGGCAGGAGGTTAGGCACATGGGGGGAAACAGGGCCGAAAACCATAGATTTGATCACAGGCAGTGCGGGCAGACAAGGATCCAAAGCCCAGGAAACTGAGAAATCAGATCCAAGTAGAAGATGCAAGGTAAAAATAGAGGGCTGGACAGGGCAAAAACAGATGGAAGGGCAAAAGTAGATAGCAGTCACAATCTAAGGTCACAAGAGAACAGGACAGTCAGCTATGAATGAACTGGGCAAGATCCTTAAGTATCAAGACATCCCATTGAATGCTAAAGTTCGGATTGTCCATGCCATCGTATTTCCAATTTCTATGGATGGTTGTGAAAGCTAGTCAATGAAGAAAGCTGATAGGAAGAAAAATCAACTCATTTGAAATGTAGTGCTGGAGGAGAGTTCTACAGAAACCCTGGACTGCTAAAAAGATAAATGAATGGGTCCTAGACCAAATCAAGCCTGAATTCTCCCTGGATGCCAAGATGGCTAAACTGAAGCCGTTGTACTTTGGCCATACCATGAGAAGATATGACTTGCTAGAAAAGACAATAATGCTTGGTAAAGCAGAAGGCAGTAGGAAAAGAGGAAGGCCACATTGCAGATGGAGAGACTCAATCAAGGAAGGGATCTATGAACCTGTAAGACCTGAGCCAGGCAGTTGAGGATTGAGTGACTTCAGCTTGATGGCATTTCACAACAACAACAATGCAGAGATGAGGAGGAATCACTTGGGCCAAGTGGAGGAGTTGGGAGCCTGTACATGCACATACCCGTGATGTCCACAGCAGTTGCTATTTCTCTGCCATTACTAGAGGTGGGAAACAACAGTCTCAGCAGTGGGATCCCAGGAGACACGGAGAGGCTTTCAGACTTTCCTCCCACTCGCCAGTGAACCACTCTTCATTGAATTTGCTGCAAGAGCAGCACTGAAGCAGCACTTTCCCCTTGCTACCAAGCTCATCAGCTGAACTATGGAGAAAATGGATGGGGTTCCACTGGCAATGGCCAAGGTGCACACCCCTGATCTGCACCTTAGCTAAGGTGTGCCCACGGGACCATTGTCCTTTCCATGGGTGGTATTGTAATTATTATGGCTACAGAGATTAGGCTGATTCCCAGAACATCATAGCTGGAGGCTTTGTTCTCTTCTCAGCCTAGCTGCAATTCAAGGCAATTTCCCCCTGCTGCTTTTATGGGTTAGGCTAGGCAGTGCTAATGCACTAATTAGATTTCACACCTTGCCTGGAAAACTGGCCAGCTAGATGCAGCTTTGGATTCTTAACCCCACAAGTGGGCTCAATCTTGAAATCCTCTTCATGCTGATCTCTAGTAGAAGAGAGGACGCAAAGTCTCCAAATGACCGTCACACCTTTTTGAAACTTGAGTGGTTCAGAAGGGATATGCATCAGCACTATCCACCCATTCAGATTATGTTCCGGTTTGAGTTAAGCCTATTCCTTGCTACTGACAGTTTAATAATACATTTATTTCTTCAGCAACGGACTGGGAAGGAGGCCTCTCTGAGCTAAAAATGCTTTCTAGAAAAATCTTCTGGCATCCACAGGTTTGGTAAAAAATCAATGCTTCTAGCAGCCAACAAAGCTTGGTATTCTCACTGCTGGCTTCCACAGAGAGAGTCTCAGAGGTTCTGGCATGGATAGTGAAAATGAGGGTACATTTTATCAAGGTCCAGAAATCCAGAGGCTGGAGAAGCCTGTATTCTCATCACTATAAGGAAACAAACAGAGGGTGAATTGTAGATCATGCTTGAGGATATGTATGAAAGCTTAGGGCCCTATCACACTACACCCTGCTGGCTTTCACAGATTAAGGTGTGTGTAGATAAATATCTCTTGAATGTGTGTCAAAATCTGAGGACAACTGTGTCCTCAAAATCTGAGGACGCTGAAGTTCAGATGGAAGAGCACTCCATGTATGCCGTGCCAACCACATTGGATTAAGAAGGTTCTCCTCTTGAGCATAGGACAAATGGCAACCATAGGGTGAAAGTAAAGGCATCACTGAACATAACGTCGTTCATCTATTTAATAACAGTATGTTTTAAAATACAATGCATCAAATGCAAAACTCATACAAGTAGAAGGCTGCTCATGAAATTGAACTTTCCTCCTCACTGTAGCTCCCTACACCACTGCCCCTACAATAGTCAGAGGGAATCTCAAGAAATGCTTGAGATGAGATGCAAGATATGAAAAGGAGAGGGGGGACAAAGAATACAAACAAACACCCGTACTACAAGTAAAGCTAAAGTTCAGGCTTGCTAAGAAGTTTTAGAAATAGTTAAACGGGAGCAGCTATATTCAGAGTAAGAGGAACAGGAAGAACAAGGAAATGGTAGATCATGGAGAAGATGGTGAAATGCCAACAGGAAACCAAGAAGAGGTGGAATTTGGCAGCATCTACTTTCCCTCAGTTTTCTCCCAACAGGAAAACAGTCTTCAACCTGGTGAAAATGGCGCAAATGACACAATAAGAGGACTGCACCCAGAATAGGTGAAGAATTAGTGCTGGAATACATAGTTAGAGTAGAAATTCATGTCTCCAAGGTCAGATGAATTTGAATCCAAGCCTACTAAAAGAGCTTGCAGATGTAATCTCAGAGGCTTTGTCAACAATCTTTGAGAATTCTTGGAGAAAAGGAAACGTCCCAGCAGACTGCAAGACAGCAAATGTTGCCCCCATTTTCCAAAGGAGGAAAAAGGAAGACCCAAACAAATATCAACCAGTGAGCTTGATGCCATTACCAGGAAAGGTTCTAGGAGAGATCAAATTACATAAGTTACTGAAAGCTGACTTGGGTTTCTCAAAAACAAGTCATGCCAGATGAATCATCTCTCTCTCTCTCATTCTCTTTCTAATTACAATCTCGGAAGATCAGGGATCTGTGGATGTAGTGTATCTTAATTTCAGTAAGGCTTTTGACAAGGTTCCCTAGGATGTTCTTGCAAACAAACCTAACCTAAAGGACGGGGGGGGGGGAGACTAAATTAAAATGGGGTCAGAAGGATAGTTTTCTGGGGCCAAGAGCATGTGATGTGCCCAAGATCAGCCACTGGGTTTCCATGGCCAAGCAAGGAATCATACCCTGGACTCCAGGGTCATAGTCCAGTGCTCAAACCACTACACAATGCTGTCCCCTGGGTGCTCTTCTTGTGTGCCTTCAAGTCGTTCCCAACTTGCGGCAACCCTAAGATGAACTAATCATGGGATTTTCTGGGGCTGAGAGTGGGCGATGCGCCCAGTGGGTTTCCATGGCTGAGTGGGAAATCAAACTCTTGTCTCCAGGATTGCAATCCAGTGCTCAAAGCACTACACAATGCTGGCTCTTGTCTCCAGGTACCTACAGGTAAAATGATCCTCGGTATCCAGGTCAGTAAATACCACTAGCAACGGGAAAGATCACAGCTCAGAGACAGAGCACCTGCTTTGTGCACAAGGCAAAATCCCTCTTTCATCCATCATGGACTTTCCTGTGAGAGAAGCTGGTCATGGAGCCCTGTGGGACAACGCACTCGACCGTGCCCACTTTTCTTGTCATGTCAGCATCACAGGGGGAACGTATGTTCAAGTGTACCTTTGCTTTTGGGGGGGGGAGTGTTTTCGATGTAACATCTTACAGCACACGACTTTGCGAGGTGTTTCTTTAAACTGACTGGAAACTGGCACTGTTTTCACACACTGGAGCCTTCCTCCTTTGTGTTGAATTTTCTGCCTGCGCGGCATTTCATATTTTCAGTGCCATGAAAAAAAAACTGGGATTTTTTTTTTCCTGTCTCTCTCTCTCTCTCTCTCTCTCTCTCTCTCTCTCCTTCCCATCTGTGTTGCGTTCTTTTGAGGAGTGGAAAAATCTAATTCATTCTGGCAAATGATAAATAGTGCTTTCCCTATTCTAATTACCCCGCGCCTTAGTCACAGTGGAGTCTAGTAAATCTCCTTTTCCGATTATACACACTGCCTACTGTGCTTTTTTTAAAAAATATGAAAAGGGGAAGGAAAGGAAGAAGTTCTTGATTAGCCTTTTCTCTTTTTTCCCGCCCCGCCTCGTCCCACTCTCTTCTCAAGGGCCATTCATATCAGGGAGCCTGAAAGCTAAGCATTGCTTCCCAGGGTTCTTTTCTTTTTTGGAAAGAAAAAAGCTCAACATACTGAAGTAGTTGCACCAATTTAGTTACCAATTTATAAAGAAGGTTTAGCCTTCCTTCTTGATTACTGCGCTTCTTCATTTAGATCCCCACCCCAACCCCACAATTCCAGCTGTGTTTTCCCTCTCATTTCCTCTCCTTTCTTGATGGTTTTTGAGCAGATCGGCCCACCCGTATGCTGGTTAGTGTGACAAAACGAGTGGCCCAAACCCCAAAGAAGGTAGCCAGGAAGATGAAAGGCTAAGCACTGGTGTGAGTCGACAGTGGGAGATGTAGTTCCATGGGCAGTACTGAAGTTACTTTCACCTTGGGAGGAACCGCAATTGAAAATGAGAATACCCTCTACAGAAAACTGTCGTTCCTCACCCGGAAGACTCCAAACTCACTGGTATGACTCATTTTGGGAAACAACCAAATTTCCCTTTTGAAAACACATATTTAAATGTCTGTTTAGGCTTTTAAATGTCTATTGGCTTACTGTTTGTGAAGATGTTTCAGTGTATATTTACAGAATTTTTTCAAAAAAAAAGTTTGATAATTGCGTATTATGTTTTAATTGTGGTATTTTCTTCAAGAGGACGTTTTCTATGCTATGTTTAAAAGGTTAACAATTCAGAAATGACCTTGGGCACATCACATACTCTTAGCCCCAGAAAATCTCATGATAGGATTGCCATAAGTCAGAAACAACTTGGATGCACATAACAACAGTTCCTTTTACTTCCTATATTCCTTAAGTAGGTAAAATCTTTAAGGTGGATCATGAAGACTGCTTTCACATAGCTACTGTTCTTCAGAAAGTACCTTGGGTGGCCCATACTGTTAACTACTACTACTACTACTACTACTACTACTACTACTACTACTACTTATTATTATTATTATTATTATTATTATTATTATTATTATTATTATTATTATTATTTTGTTATGCAATAAGGCTCATTATGCTAGAGAAAGGCTGTGTGCTGGGCATGCAATTTTTCCTCCCAAAAGTAGAACTTTGAATTTATCCGCGTTGAAATTCATTTTGTTTGTTTTGGTCCAGTTCTCCAGTCTCTTAAGATCAACTTGAATCCTGATTCTGTCTCCTGAAGTGGTATCTATTATCTACCCCTCCTAGTTTGGTCTCATCTGCAAATTCAATGAGCTTGTCCTCTATTCCGTCATGCACATTGTTTATAAAAATGTTGAACAAAACAAGGCCTGGGCTAGAACCCTGAGAACCACTTGTCTTGTCTCTTCAGGGTGATGAAGAGCCATTGGTGAATATTAGGGCTTATACATGTTTTTCATCCTCCTTAATTGATTGAAGCTAAAGAGAATGTGGAGAGGCTGACCTCTTTGGAGACAGCAGTAGAAATCTATGATGCTCAGCTCAGCAAGGAGCATCCTAACCAGGTAACTGGAAAAACTGATTTCTGGCTCCTTTGCTAGCAGACGGGAGCTGGAACGTAACCAAGCTGTTTATTTTAGAACCAGCCTCCCAAACCCAGCGACAAGACGTATGTTAAGTAGCCATCACTCCTTTGTGGCCATTAAGCTTCTTTTGAAGCAACATTTTACCCCTCAGTGCCAATTATAGAAGCATCTTCAGCTATTAAGCTAAACAGACGCCTAGAGGCAATTGTGCATTATTCTTACACAGGGTCGTATGAGTAATGTTCCGACTGCTGGTTGAACATCCCTTTGTTGGTAGCTTGCTTGTTAATAGTCCAGAGTGGGTAGTTGGTGTTTCAACAGTGGGAGGTAATAGTTAGAGGTTGTCCCCAGGTAGCGGAGAATCTTTAGGCAAGACATGCATTAGAGCTTGGAGAAGCTGACAGCCCCGTAGCTGAGGGAAAGAGGAGCAGGTATGAGTTGAAAGAAGAAGGCATAGAAGAAATGGCAGAGGGAGCAGAGAGATTTTAGCTGGAGCTGGTAGAAACTGGGTGCGCAGCCTTAGAAAGGAGCACACAATGACCTAATATTTATTTATGTGTCTACTTTATAGGGGAGGGTCAGCAGCTCAGTGGTATCTGGCAAGCATAAGATCCCAAGCTCAAATATGTGACATTTCTATGTAGGGCTGGAGTGGAAAAGACTGAAACCTGGAAAAATGGAGCCTGCTATGCTCCAAACGGCTCTGCCGGACCAGAGCAAAGATCCGTTGATTCTAGCATCCCATTGTGAATGGATGCCTCTGAGAAACCTACAAACAAACCAGAATACCCATGCCCCTTCCCTCTTATTTTCCATGGCATCTGTTTACAGGGGCATATGTTGCCCCTGAGCCTGAATCTTCTGTTTAGTTCTCACAGCTGTGGATTGCCCTGTCCTTCATTAATGTGCCTTTAAACACTTCCACTCTTCCCTGTGAGAAACAGAAGGTGAAGAGGTGGGAACAGCTTGTTTCTCCCCTCTGCGTAGAAAAAAATAATATCTCAGTGGCATCTCTGTTTGAAGGGGTTGCATCGACCTGCTGTGCCCTGTGTCAAGGCGTCCACCGGGCAACCATTGGGGTGTAAAAAGAGACTCTGTCCTTGACTATACAGGCGTAACTTCTGACACAAGGGGAACCTTATCTTTCAGTCAGAGTTAAGACAAGGCCTTTAGAAGTCTGACTCATTAAGAAACCACACAGGTCTGCACAGCGCCTTTTTATTTTTAATCAGACAAACTGTCTTTTTGATGCACTTCCCAGTTCAATAAGTAACAAAGATAAAACTTGGAATCTCTAACCGGAGCAATGCATTTGTATCTTGCTTCAGGAATGTGTCTGTATGGGATGATTCTTCCTCATGGCTTTTGAGGGTTGGACCCAGCTTGAATCCTGCAAATAATCCAAGCAATTACTTGGCTCAGGTGGGATGGATGGGATGGGATGGGATGGCGGCAATACTTTCGGATATTCCAGCAGCGTGCCCGGGTTGCTTGGGCCTAAAGTACTGCCCCAGAGCTAGCCAAAGATATTTTGCTGCCCGAGGCAAGGAAGCCAATGATGTGTCCACCCACCCAAATGATAAATTGTCCATGTTCTTTTTGTACATGAGAAAGGAAGATCTACTTAACGGTACTGACCCTGAGGCGGCTAAGGATGCCACACGCTGACACCCAGCTTGGCTTTCAGGGTAAACAACCCTGGGCCAGATAGACAAGTAAGACCATTTTGTTAACACTTATCAAGGCCCAGAATCTGTTCTGTTTGAGGAAATGACCCAAGGGCCAGTCCTGGACCGTTTGCCTGCTGTCAAGCCCCCAGGTCTCCTGAGGTCCCTCTGCCTGGGGTCTCGGTGAAGCTGAGGAAAGCAACAATTCTTCATGCTTGACCTAGCCACATGCTTGTGTTTCATCAGGCCGGAATGATATGCCATTTGCTTGTTTATACATTCCAAAATTGAGCCATGCCAGCAGGCTGGATTTTTTCCTGTGACTGCACTCTAATTTCTCCCTACCTGTTCAGTGTGTGAGAAACAATTGCATGCCTCAGCAGTGACCGCTTCTCATGAAATCCCCTCCAGGGACAAGGAGTGTTTGTAGCTCAGCTTTTGACTCAGAGTAAGAAGAAATATATCTGCAGTGTCAGTTTTGGAATATAGGGATCAGGAAGGAGCCAGGTATCTACCTTCATGTTGCAAGTGTGCAGCTGTGGATTTTGAGTTCATTGCGCTTGTGGGTTTTTGCATGGGAAACATCAGACTGGTTTGTGATTGATTGATTGATTGATTGATTGATTGATTGATTGATTGTGTTTATATCCAGCTTCTCAACCCCAAAATGGGATTCAAGGTGGCTCACAGTAATATCTGAATAACAAGTGCAATTAAAAAACAGACACACAAATAGGGTACAAACAGAATTCAATTAAACGTTTTAAACTGTTTGTTTTCCTTCGTGGGGAATTCCAGAGCCTGGGAACAATCAGTGGACAAAACTGTTGGTGGCTTGAAGTTCGGAGTCTCTTTCAGATTCAGTATTGGCACAAACAAACTGGCTCTCTTCTGTACTTTAAAATTTTTAAAAAATGCCGTAATGAGGACCTATTTCTTGGATGAATAAATTAGACTAAGCCTACGTGGTGCAGAGGAAAGAGGATCTAGGCTCTAATGTGGTCCAGGGCAGAGCGTGGACTATAATTTAGCACCTTTTTTGCAGGCTGAAGATGCCAGGCTCAGTCCCTGGCATGCCTAGGAGAAGCTGTCTGAAACCTTGACAAGCTGTTTCTGGTCAGCCAAAACACTACTGGTCTAGATGAGTCAATGGTCTGATCTAAGGTGTCATTATGTTCCATGCTTAGTCACCAAGCCATCTATCCACATAAAGGTTTACCAGGACGAATGTGAAAAGAATCGTATTGCTAAAATATATCCCTGGCACTAAAACATAAACTTGATGAGCTCTGGTCACATCAAGAGCTCAGTTTTGCATCTGTATCTAGGTCATGGAAGGGGAGGAAGAAATACGAATAAAGTCAATAAGCGCTGCCTCGGTTTTTATGCCGCACTCCAGCCTTCTGTTAATTTGTGTGCCGAGCATTATCTGCCCAGCTGACATTTTATGTTCAAGTTGGTTTCAGCACAATGGGTTTTGGCTCTTCTCTCTGTACCTGCAGCATTTTTACTGCTCAATAAAATATTTTCCGTCCCTCCTCTCTTTTCCTGTGCCTTCTATCTTTTCTGTTACAGGGAGAAAGAAAGAAAAAATCCCCCTCCTGCAAAAAAAAAGAAAAATTAAAATAAAGGACAGCAAAGAAATAGGGCCTTCAATGCTGCTGTCCTCCAAGGATCTCAAAATGCATTGTCTTGGTGATGGAGCTGTTTTGTCCACCACAAGTACAAGTGTGATCCAAATATGCAAACCCTTGGGATGATTTATCTTCCCTGCTTTACAATCCAAAAGAGAGCACATCCAAAGCATCTTAAGTGTCTGACAGCCGTGCTCTTGACTCACCTTTGAGTCTCATCCAGAGTTTCCAATGACAATGGAACACCCTCTCCAGAAGATGAGTAAATTTCTTCCCCCCACCCCTCCCCGCCGGTGTCATCTGATGCTCCAGATGGAATTACAAACATGCACAGCCGCTTATTTTGTCTGGATGTGTGACCTTCTTCTAATTATTATTTCTCTCAAGGTTTCCTAGTCCCCTGAGAGCATTTTGCTTTCTGCCCTTGTGATTTTGAAATTACCACTGCTGACCCAAATGGCATCTTTCAACAGTACATTAGCCATGTCCGCAGCGCTCCTCGGTTTTTCTGTAAATGTCTGCGGGAGTGGGGGTGGGTCATTTCTGGCCCCGCTGAACTTGGGAGGTTCAAGAAAGACAAAGTGGCTGTCATGGTTATTTCTGCTGTTCCGTTGCTGCAGAAGACATTTTCAAAGCAGGCTAAGTTAGGGAGGTATATCTGCAAATTCAAGAGCCCTTTAATAACAACGGTAACACAGCCAGTTGGAGTGTTGGACTAGGGGCATAGAATCATAGAGTTGGAAGAGACCCTGGAGAGCAGGGTTTGATTCCGCACTCGGCCATGGAAAGCCACTGGGTGACCTTGGGTGAGTCACACTCTCTCAGCCTCAGAGGATATCAAAGGTAAACCCCCTCTGAACAAATCTTGCCAAGAAAACCCTGCAATAGGTTCACCTTAGAGCTGCCGTAAGCTGGAAATGACAGGAAGGCACCCAATAACAAACCCAGAACTTATTTAAAATATTGCTTTTCTACCACTCCTTGGACCCCTTGAGGCAACTGCTCCACTCTGCCTATTTCTATGTTCAGCCCTGCGGTCAGTGGTCTCATTCACACTGTGAAGTCGTAGCACTTTGATACCACTCTAACGGCCACGGCTGCATCCTGCGGGAACTTGGGATTTGTAGTTTCATGAGGTATGGAGAATTCTCTGCCTGACTTCCCTAGCGTCTCACCAAGCTACAGATCTCAGGATTCCGTAGGCTGCAACGCCAACAACGAACGTGGTCTCAAATTGCTGTAATTTTGTCGTGCGGAAGATGAGGGGTGGAGAAGTAGCATTCCGCTGAGGGCCGATTCCCTCAGGTGGGCACGTGGATGGTTGGTGAGGCCAGAAAGAAAGGTAATTAGGACTGCCTCTTTTCTTTTCTTTTTTCCCCAGCAGTTAGCATCCTTCTTCAGCAGCCGTTCAAGACTAATTTTTTTTTTAATGGCTGCTCTGTGTTGACGGAAACTGTCCATCTTTTCCAGCTGTGCGGAGTTAGCTAAACAGTGGCTTCCCTCTATGGCACTTGCCCCCATAACTCTCATATACGGTGACAAACCCCTGCAAACTGCATAACATGATTGCCTCAGTCCAGGAAACTTTGCTACGAGACTGAAGGGAAAGTGTTCCTATCCATATTTCCCTTTAGGTTAAATTTGTTTTTTTTGTTTTTGTTTTGCTTTTGCAGAAAATCTGGGAGTTTCCTTCCAAGGAGCATCTGCAGTTTATCGCTTTCGTCTTGTCACATTGAATCTTGCGTTGCAGCTGGTGGGTTTTTTTTAAAAAAAAAAATTGGCTGGGGGTAGGTAGAGAATGAAAAGCTTCTTTCTTCTCCTACATCAGGTCAGTAGCAGCTGAGGCTTAGTGTAAAACTTGAGAAAATTGGTTTGCATTGAAAGGGCTGACACTGCAGTGCGCACACAAACCCCCAGCAAAGAAACAACTGAGAGCAAAATTCAAAATCTAGAGCAGCAGCCAGCCAGCCAACCAGCCAGGAAATATAGCACTGAGCAGTGTGTTGGTGTGAGGGGTGGTTTGGCTAGACATTTGGCGAGTTGGTTCCTGTCTGTGGATTTGTAATTCATAGGAAAAGGAAAGGTAGAGTTTACAGAGCCAGCCATGTGCTGGAACCAGAGATCTGAAGTCTACAAGTGGTTGTTGTGGTGTGCCATTAAGTCGTTTCCAACTTATAGTGACCCTAAAGCGAATCTATCATGGGGTTTTCTGGGGCTGAGATTGGTGACATGCCCAAGGTCACCCAGTGGGTTTCCAGGCCAAGAGGAGAATCGAACCCTGGTCTCTGGCATCATATTCCAAGGCTCAAACCACTACACCACACTGGTGCTCTGGTAACACAAGTGGTAACACAAACATAATAAAAATGTACAAGTGGGTGTCTTGCCAGCAAGACCAGCTCCAAATTTGGGGAAAGGTACTTCTTTTGGGATGCACAGAATCCTCTGGTGATTCTGGGAGCTGCCATCTAAAAAGTATCTTTCCCAAGCTCTGATGATGATAAGAAAGAGCCTTTCTAGATCAGGCCAAAATTCAGCACCATGTTCCAACAACATCCATACATTCGATGCCCCAACGGGCAATGCATAAGCATGAGCGGAATAGTATCTTCTAAATAAGGGAAAGGGGGAAAGTTGGAGGAGCAAAGAGAAACTGGGACATTTTAAAAGCAGCCGGAAAAGTGGGGCTATCGTCTGTGGAAGTCATCCTCAAAAATGGAAATGCAATTCAATCTCAAGCTGGAGAGTTGTCTGAATAAGACGGCAGGGGAGGATTTTGTGTTCTGCGTAACCTGCTGATATTCTCCATGTGTAGAAAAATCTGGGGGGAAAACTGTGAAACTAGAGAAATTGTGAAACCAGGGAAACCTATTTGCATCAGGCATGTCTTTGCAGTGCAAAATCCAGCTTTTTCAAAGGGGGAAACAGTTGGCATTATGCTTTGACATGTCCATGTGTGTGTTCATCTGGCAGCAGGTTTTTGAGGGAGAAGGGGAGGTATCTGAGCACAAAAGGAACCTGAAAAACCTGTGGCTCATACGGAGCTTGAAAAATCTCACTGGCTGCAGGTTGTTTATATTTGTGGTCTCAGCGCTCTGGGACATCCGGAAAAGGCCGACCAACAAAGGAAGAGGGCCAACGCTCTTTTCTTTAGCAGAAACAATGGAGGTTTAAAGGAACTGATGGGATTTTGCTCCAACAAGCCGCATGGGAAATTTTTGCTTCATGTTTATTGAACCTGACAGGGAAAGGGCACGGTGGTGCTTTTCCTGCCAGACTTAGAACACGGAGCATCTTTCTGATGGAAGATTTGTTCAACTGTGTCAGTATTTCCAAAGGACATTTAGGTGAAACCAAACTGTCTAAAAGCCTGCAAAAACTCTCATGACAGGAAGGTGTTTTTTCCCCCCCAAAAAAATAAAATAAAATAATCAGAGAGCTCTTTACACCAACATGCACCCAATAGATATTATAGGGCACAATGGTGGAGTCTCTTTCTCTGAGAATCGTTTGATTGTAAGTAAGGCAGACCAAGTTCCAGCCTCTCCCTTCTCTTGCTTGGAGAAGTTAAAATAGGAAAATTTTAAACAGAGCCTCCCATGTGACTCACATGATAGGACTGGATAGCTGCTAATCCACAGGGAGCAGGCAGCTGAAGTCTGGTGACTGACTGGTCCTTACCCAAAAGTTTGCTTAGACCACACTGAAATCAGGGGTTTTACCGGGCCAACTTATAGGGCCCATTGTTGGGCTGTTGCTGTGTGTCTTCAAGTTGTTTCTGACTTATGGTGACCCTACAGCAAACCTTTCATGGGGTTTTCTGGGGCTGAGAGTATGTGACACACCAGGGTCACCCAGTGGGTTTCCATGGCCAAGCAGGGAATCGAAACCCGGTCTCTGTGGTCGTAGCCCAATGCTCAAGCCATTATGCCAAGCTGGCTCTCCAAAAATATACTTTGCCCCTTCTATGTCCCATCCCATATTTTTTTCTGGTGCTGCGCTACACAGATGAGTGAAGAACAGGGCTAGATTAAGACAGACTGAGGCCATAAGTTATGTCCAGTTTAAAATGCTCCATAGCGTTACTGAAAAATGTATATTATTCTCATTCTGGAGTACTTTTTTGTATTTAGAAACCCTTTAAATCAAGAGAGCTAGAGCTTCTAAGCTGTCCGTTGCTTAGACTGCACATAAATCTGGCACAAGCTGGAGAAACAAGTAGGGAAGACTCACTGAAGCCTCAAAAGACGGAAAGGACTGTGTGCAACCATTCCAGGGCTTCAGAGAATGAATTGTTCTCCCTTAACGCATTGGAGAAGAAGCAAAGGAAATTATGCCAACATATGCTAATAAGATTGCTACGCATGTTTTGTTGGGGGCCCTGGATTGGAACTTTTCTTGGAACAGAAACCGGTGCGTGTTTGGGCACAGACGATTTTTCCACAGTCCTGCCCTAAAGCAACTGCTGACTCTGTCTAACGGTATTAAACCAATGGCTTTGACATTGCAGAGCTAGTTACAAGAAGAAATAACGGGCAGATGTGTGGAACTTGGTCTTTGGATTTCTTTTTTTCCTTTTTTTTAACTGGAATTGGATTTAATTCCTCTTTCCACCCATTTTGTTGCATTTGGCCTGGAAAAGCAGGCTAAGTCAGGAGGGTTCTGGACAGGGTTTTGGTAGCTCTGCTTGCATTCCATTCATCAATGTAAGCCTTTCCCATTTCTGGAAAATTAATTTAACAAAGAATCTGGATGCTTATTGGCAGGGAGAGGGGAGGAAAGCCATGACTGTCAAGTTAGGGACTTTGGATGTCAGCCTAGCCCACAGCTGGGGGTGGTGGGGGATGCAGGGCGTTGAGCTATTAATTCATCCCCCTCACCCTGCCCCAAAGACATTTTCTTCTTTGGCTCACCCATGTGGAATGTTGAGTAATGCATTCGCTATGGAGAGTGTGCATGTCCATCTTGCAAAATTCACAGTCTACAAGCGGGAGGCTGCTTCACACGCTATATTTTTAGGAGCATGGCTTCTGTAGTTCCCAAATGCGTCTAAAGAACAGAGAAGGTGAACGCAAGGAAAGGAGCGTTTGCAAACACATCCTGGCTTCTCTAATAGTGCAAAACTGAGTTTGGCACAGCCTGATCTGTGGAGGGCCATAAGACAAAGGTGGAAGGCTCTAAAAATGTTATAA
The DNA here is from genome assembly GCA_948474755.1 of Ctenosaura bakeri. Classification (NCBI taxonomy): domain Eukaryota; kingdom Metazoa; phylum Chordata; class Lepidosauria; order Squamata; family Iguanidae; genus Ctenosaura; species Ctenosaura bakeri. Next base: position 65,377 of record CAOLHI010002194.1, read on the forward strand.
AGAACAGAAAGCTGCCACTGAAAACAGTAGCCTTGTGTCAAGCCATGATCAGTTTAGCATGATGGGATTGGATTTTCCCTGGAGGAACACACTGGTACATCATAATAACATTAAGATACAAAGCAAGGGTCCAAACAGGTGTAATTGAAACTCTCAGTGAACAAAGTTGTCAGGGCCTTTTTTTTTTAAATGGCACAAGAGGTCTGCTTCTTCCTTTCCTCTCCATAGCTTTTATTAGATTGCCATGATTAAAAAAAAATTAGGTAAGAGGAAGGCATTGTCAATATCTACCTCTGAGGATTCCTTGCCTAAGAAAACCCAATGAAATTTCTGGGGTCACCATAAGTCATCAGGCAACTTGAAGGCAACTACACACCCATAAGTGTATCAGACTTACCCTTTTTCTCCCGTGCTTCTAATAGCAATTTCGAGGCTGTGTGTGCTCTAGGGGAGGTGAAACAGTGCAGAAGGGGTTGGGAATAGGGATGCGCGTTCAAGGGCATAGTTAAAAAATATTGATCAGGCTGTTTTCTCCAGTGCCATTATGTGTACCTAGAGCTTTTCAGAGTAATGTTATTTAATAATGCCCCGAGGAGTTTCTCATCTAAACTTCGACAGAGAGCCAGACCTCAAAGCAGAAAGAGGAATGGTGAAGGCAGTAAGCAAACAGGGGCGAGCCAATAGAACCCCATGCATGTAAAATGCAGTCCCATGCATGTTTATGAGAATTTAAGTCCAGTGGTGTTGTTTAAGGCTTGTTCCAGAGTAATCGTGTATAAGATTGCAGTAATAGCATCGTCAAGCCTGAGGCGGAAGTGAGCTTTGTCCTCCCTCTGTCTCCTTTCTTCACGTAAACATCTCACCTTGTTCTTAACATGGAAAAGGAGAAGATAGGCATCTGTGACAGACCAAAAGAGGATGGAGCCATAGTTGGTTTCAAACAGACACGATAAACCAAATTGCCTTGAGCCTCATACTTGGGAGTGCCTGTCAGCTTTGCTTGGATGGAAGAGTGAAAATTAAAGTTAAACCAACATTTTCCTGGGAAAAGTGGATTTTGGGAAGAATCTGAAGGAAGAGTATGAGTTAAGCGTGTGGCTGGATGCCAGCTTGTGTGGACTTCCCCCCTCCCCACAGCTGCCTTCCATAAATTGAAAAGCCTCCGTGCACAAGGGTGCTCGGGGAGGGGGAGGTACTTACGGAGGGATTTCTCACCCCACTTGTGGATGGGGCGTGCAAAAGAGGGACATCTCACTGGGAAAGGGAACCCAGGTCAAACAGCTGTTTGGTTCAGGAAAACACAAGTGGGAAGTGAAGGAGGCCCCTGTTGCAAGAGCACAAGGTGGCCCTCTGTGGAATCCATGCTTGCTGACCCAGCAGTCGTTTCGGTTCTGGTAGAGAGACTGCAGGCATCTGTGGAATGCAAACAACTCTGAGCTCCAAGTTTGGAACATCTGTCAACTCAGCAGGGCTTGACGGAGGAAAAAGAGAACCCGTGCAGAGCCCTGCTGGAAGGATGGGGGACACAGTTGTTTAAAAGCTAGGGCATTTCCACAAGCGCACATGCTTTCAGCAGAAACAAGCAGAGGCTTAGGCCCCTCCCGAAACTGCAAACCCCAGGATTCCATAGGAGGTTGAAAGTGGAATCATCACGCTATAAGAGTGTCATGCGGAAATGTTCTTGGATATGCTATAAGGACACCGCAAGAAGGACACAGACGTAGTGTGGCACAAATGTTTTTTCTTGGGGAATAGAATGGTTCAAATCAGAGTTGCTGATTCAATCTGAGTCCATCGTCCTAAAGCAGATAAGCAGCTTGTTGTGTGAGTTAGATCCAGAAATTCCCGTGGAATGCAGCATGGCGGTGAGGGAATCAATTCCTTTTAGCTGATCTCTGACCAAACTGCTAAAAATGAGATGTTATCTCAAGGGAGGGAAAAAAGTTACTCAGTGCAAAGCTCTAGCAGAAGAGTGGTATGCTGTGTTTAAGATTCAAATGTTTCCAAATCTTTTTCCTCTGCAGCACTGTGTCTCCGCTGGCATTAAATGGAAGATTAGAACGGAAGCCTGCCTTTGCCAATTCTTATTGGGGGCAGGAAGAACACTCATACAGGACTATGTCTCCAGTTAAGAGAGGTAAGCTACATTCAAGACTTTTTGTAATTCCTGTGGAAATTCACAAATATGTCACCCCAGACGTTTAAAGCAGGAGGTCTATTCACATTACACCAATAATAATGCTATTATTCCACCTCAACTGCCATGGCTGTATCCTATGGGATCCTGGGGCGTGGGGCGAAAGGATCCTAACTCTTTTTAGAGAATGCCTTGTAACTGGGTTTTGGCCTCTCAAAAGTTAGCACTACAGGATTAAAAAGCTGTTAGTTTACAGTATTTATGAGCCTATAATGAATTTTAGATGAAAAGGAAGACAACTTTTACAGATGTTTCAGATCTTTAAAAAATTCTTGCTATATAGTGCTGTTAGATAGAAAGCTTACAGCTATTGCTCTACCATTCTGTTAAGATATGGGTCTTCCAGAAGCCATTAGGCAATGTTCCCTGCTGACTTCCCAGGTCGTTGGTAGTGATAACCTATAAAGCCATAAATGCCTTAGGCGTAGTGTGCTACTCCTATTCCATCTTAAGCTTGACTAGGGATGCATTCTTACATGGGCCATCTAACCACCAAGCCGGGATTCTGAGGGCCCACAGTGAAGCACCCAGACTCGTCTTTCCCCTAGAGCAGGAGTGGAAATCATGTTCTTCTCCAGATGTTACTACACACTGCAAGTTTGAGAAGCCCTAACCAGCATTCCCAATGGGGAGGAATGCTCCCAGTCTAACAATATCTGGAAGGACGTACACTTACAATCACAGAATGATGGAGCTGGAAGAGACCACCGTCACATCCAACCCCATTCTGCCATGCAAGAACATACCGTCAAAACATTCCCAACAGACAACCATCCAGCCTCTGCTTAAAAACCTCCAAAGAAGGAGATCCACCACACTCCCAGACAGCACATTCCACTGTTGAGCTGCTCATACCATTAGCAAGCTCAGGAAGAACTTCCTTCTCCTGACCTAGAGAATCACCAATGCAAGAGCTCAAACATCTTCTGAGAGCAGTTGTAAGCTGTCTTTACTTATCTGTAAGATATTTTGATTTGAACTAACATTTTAAGTGGCTAGGGATAGGGAGGGTTTGGTGAGATAAGGAAGAACAGTTAATATGCAGGGGTCCACTCTCAGTAGTTAGCTGGTTATAAGCCCAATTAAGATATGAATCAGTAAACCAACAATTCACTAGCAGTTACAAAACCTGTATGGAATTTAATCTCACAGTCTTAAAACTATACCGTTTGTACGTGATAAAATTTCGCCCATTGAAAGGGAAGAACACCAGCAGCACTACCTTCCATGTCCAGAAGCATCTCACTTTGTTCCGTGTTGTTACTCTTCTAAATGTTATACTGCATGCATGCCCACTTCTTGATATAAGGTCAAGTCTCCATTGGAACTTTCTGCAGTCTAGAAGGTTAATTACTTGTACATACAATCTCACTTAGGGCTTCATCACACCAGGCAGGTAAATCACACTTACAGCAGGGTAATAGCGTCTTTGGCTGGGACTTATCACATTACCTCATTCCTCTTTGGTTGTCCTCCCGGTGGAGGACAACCAAATGCATTTGGAAAGCCTTTCTTTTACAAAGGAGGTCGTTAAGGGCTTTTTTTGTGTGTGTTTGTAAAAGAAACATTTTCCAAACAGTCTCCCACTGGGAGAACCATAGGAGAAGACCAAGGTCATTTAACAAGACCCAGCCAGTTTGGGTATACTTCTGGGCTCAGTTTCTATGGGAGCTAGGAGTGCTTTTGCACATTTAAAGCTTGTGCACCAACTTTATCCCTTCCCTGAGACACCAGATCTGGTAGTACATGCCTTAGTTATAGCCTATTTGGACTACTATAACACATTCTATATGGGTCTGCCTTTGAAGACTGTTTGGAAACTTCAGCTAGTTCAAAAAGTTGCAGCCAGAGTGCTAGCTGAGGCTGGTTCCAGGGACCACACTACTCCCCAGTTAAAACAGCTCCACTAGCTGCCAGTTTGTTTCTGGGCACATTCAAAATGCTAGTTATGGCCTATAAAGTGCTACACAGCTCAGAATCAGGCTATTTGACTGACCATATCTCCTCATATGAGCCTGCCCAGGAACTGGGAGAAGTTTAGCCTGAAAGGTAGAAAGCTTCATTGCTGAATGGTCATTTGAACCTCACTCTCCCCACTTGTAGTCCAACAGTGTAATCTGAACATCTCTTGGGACTTTGGTCATACAAGGCATCTGTTCTACCACTGAGCTACCGTCTCCCTTCTGAGAACTACTGTGTATCCTCCCAACATTTCATAGGTGAAGACTTGGATGCAGGCAGCCAAGCCACACGAGTGTGCAGTCAAGATGGCAAAAGTTATTAATGATGAAGAACACACAAACTTGGAGAGGCTGCAGTAGTTTGCTTTTGCCTGCGCCCACTGGCAAAAACAAGACTCTGGCTCCTCCTCTCCCCCTGCTGAGTTAATCGAGAGCAAACCATGTTTGCACACTGAACTCAGTTTGCTTCAACTGAAGTAAACCAAAGATGTGGGGGACGGTGGGAGGAGGAGAGGGAAACGGGGTCATTTTAAAAGCAGCCAAACAAGTGTGACAACACAGGATTAACTGGAACTGACCTTACTAAGCTGAGAGATAGTTGGAAATACGGCACTGTGCAGTAAAACAGCAATGTGGACCTTTTGACACCAACATTATTCCCTTAGGCTGTCTTTAGGTTTGGGGTGCCAGCTACCAGCTGGCATCTACCCCACCCTGCTCCACTAAAACTTGACAAATGCTCGTGGTGTCACACACACACACAGCCCTGAGACAACTGGTATTTATCCAGACCTGTGGCTTTTCAAAAATCCACATTTCTGCTACTGTGGCCTCAACGGCTTGAACCGCATCCCTTGACGCCCGTGCCAAACCTCCCCTCTGCGTTGCAAGGCTCCTTACCGTTATTGCTGATGACTAAGCCAAACAAAGATGAGATTGCCTCATGCCTTATTGCTCTTCATGCCTGCTGCATTCTTTCGTTCGGTGGCAGAGTCAAAGGAAGGGAGAGCTGCCGCCACTCCCAGAACAAAAGGTCATCTGTTTCCTCTTAGGGAATTTCACTCCGGTTTCATCTTTGTTGAAAATGAAAAACAGCAGTGCTTTTAATCTGCCTTTTGGGGGCAGAACAAGGGGAGGGGAACCTTTCATGTAGTATGCCTTATTTATTCCGTAATTAAAACACTTATCCTTATGACAGGCACCGAAGCAGATGTTGGGCCTGTACTGTACATATAAATGAGTGGGATCTGCCACAAAATGTTGCAGTATGTCTTGGCTTAGACTGGATGTTGGCTTAGACTGAAATATAGGTCTAACCGCACCTTCCCAGGTGAAGCACGGAGCATGACAGGAGCTCTCTTATTCAGAATTTGGGTCTGCCAGCCATGCCCTCCTTTAGAAATGCTATGGCTTCAATCCTGGTTTCACTGACTACTTGAGTTCACTGTTAATGGCCATCATCATCATCAACATCCCTCATTACATATGTGGTAGACGTGCAAATTTAGCAGGCAATTTTCAAGCCAAACGAGATACATTACAGCATAAATCACTCAATTAAACAGCAGATTAGATCCTTGACTGATTTTCTTACAAAACAAAAATGTTACCAAAGGCTGAACTGATCTCGTCTGTGATTGTTTTAGCACATTCGTACTAAGCTACGGTTTGCAAGTGAGCTTCTAATCACACTGAGAGGAAATTCCTATACTGTACTACACGAATATGTAGTGATGGCAAAATTAATTCATTCTGATAGAGGAAAAGAAGGAACTCCAAAAGAGACCCCCTCTCAAGTGAATTGGACACACACCTGCATTTTAGGGTAGACCATTCTAAACCTATTCTCCAAAGTTGGTGCTAATCTGTCCAATCTTGTTTCTGTGGAAATGAGTGGTGTTCCCACTACCACTACAGCTCCCCAAAGGTGATTTTGCATGCTATCTAGCCTGTATCTTGAGCTTTTTCTGGAGGAACCTTCCCTCTCAGCAGCTCCAATCCGGCCACGCAGCCCTTTAAAAAACTCTAGTCCTCTTCCTCCTCCTCCTCTTCTATTTGCTTCCTGGCCCACTAAGGACAGCTCACAGACTGATTTCTCAGCACCACAAACCCTCTCCTGATGCCTCCTCCCACAGACCCAAGAAAGAAGATGAAGGGAAAGAAAGAGAAGAAAAAGTTTAGGGCCATCGTGTTAACCTGCTCCCTTTTCTTCTCCTTTCCCTAACCTGGTTTGGACGCTCTCCCCACCATGTCTTGGCCCCCTTCCCACAGACACACACATTTTTGATATCTGTGATTTTTTTTCCCTTTTGCAAGGGTCCTGCGCCCCTGGGGAGGGCCAACGATATATAGACAGAGATCTCTAGTTATAGCAATAGTTTTATATTGATTATATTCATTTTTCTCACTGCGCAGGACCCAAACGATAGCTCTTGCGGTTTGTTTGATGTGCCAGTGTTAATGGGACAGAAACCCTGATAAGGAAAATTAAGAAGTAGCTGGAACTCTCTAAGCCGTGTGTGTTGGCAGCTGCACCTGCAGGGACGAGGCTGGCTCAGCAACCGCTAGAATGAGAGGGAGCTGAAGGAACTGAAAATCCGGAGAAACACCAAACATGGATTCTGGAGGTTGCTGCAAATGGAGCGCAAGGAATTTATGACCAGCTGATAAAAAGATGAAGTAAATTTTCCCCTGGATGAGCCTTGCTCCCAAAGCCAGGAGGCCAGAGTTGGGATGGATGCTGAAAACCCCACTGGTCTACTTCAAAATTTACCTCCGAATTTGATTTATGGGGCTGGGCCGGCTGGGCAGCCCAGCTTGTGATGAAAGAAACTATAATCATGTTTTGCCTTTTTTAGGACAGGGATGGGGAAAAACATATTAGCAGGCTGATTCTGGTTCATTCTCATCTGCGGAGGAGGCAGACACCGATTAACCTTTTTTATTATTATTATTATTATTTTTAACTCTGACTTTTGAATCTCATTCAGCAAGGAGGGAAATGTGAAAAATGACACACTTCACTGCATAGTAATTAGAACACGCCTGTACGCACACAGCAACATGCACATGAAGGAAGGCAGCCAGCAATTTTTACCGGGGAGCTTGTTTTGTTTTTTTGAGTATTATCATGATAATGAATGTTCTCACTAGAAGCTTGTAATTATGCTTCCTCATTTCTTCCCTCTTTCCCACCAAAGAAAGTCTAATTAATTATGAACACAACCCAGAGTTGATGCCATCCTATTCCCCCCCCCTTCTAGTTCTCTCTGATTTGCCTGGGGGTGGCACGGGGAGAGCATTTTATGCTGTGGAGGTGGCAAGAAGGAAAAGTCACTGAAATGTTTTATAGCGGATTGAGAAGACGGAGGCAAGATGACCCAAACAGTGCTTTCCAGGTCTTTGCCTCTAATTTTCAAATGTTTTTTAAGATGGATTCTGTGGCGACGTTGTTATGCATATAATGGTGGATGACGCCCGACATAATGCATCCAGAACATGACGACTGGAATTTTGCTGGTGGCCTGTGCACCTGTCTTCTGTTGAGCAGTACACGGGGAACTTTTGGCTTACCCCTTGCACACTGTCCAAAACCTCTCTGCCAGGCAGTTGTCAAGCCCTGCAATGGGAAGTACTTCCATTCACTCGCTCGTGAAGAGGGAGAGAGGGCAATTCAGGTAAAGGCAGCGGAGGGGAAGGAAAAAAGGTCGCTCTTTTATATGGGGGGACAACCTCATTTTTCTTCCCTTCACCACTGAGATGGGCGGCTTTTTGGTCTTTTGAGTTGTCTCTCATCTCTTCACTCTCCAGACTTTGGCCATAACAGCACCCCTTGAGGCTTGACAGCAACTGGAGGGGGAGAGAGGTGTAGAGCTCCCCTTATGCTTTGTGCACACACTATTGGCTCTTGGCCTATTATCCAGCTTATATAGCTATACCAAGCATGCCACTGACTGCTGCCTTCCCTAATCAGAGATCTGAACTCATGAATGAATGCTAATTATGCTGATTACATTTTTCATATTTAAAAAAAAATGCAAAGCCCATTTTTCCAAACAAAACTTAAGGGCTGCTCCTTCCTTCATTGTTTTTAACTCTCTGCGGGAAACTTTCATGCTTTCCAAAGCTTTTGGAGTTTCAGTCTAACAACCTCTCACGGGATTTTCTTGGCAAGATTTGTTCAGAGAGGGTTTGGCTTTGCCTTCCTCTGAGGCTGAGAGAGTGTGACTTGCCCAAGCAGGTTTCCATGGCTGAAGTCAAACACTGATCTCCAGATTCATAGTCTGGCACTCAAACCATTACACCACACTTGCTCTCTCTGTGTGTGTAGGTATGCAAGCATGCACACTAAACATTTCTTAGAGAAATTTTCTTCTTGGTTGGTATTTATAATAATCTTTTACAATTCTGATTTTTATTATGGAATACTGTTGACAGGGATGGGATAGGCCTGGTTTTTAGTTTATATTTTCAGATAAGGAATTTTGTCTCTTAGTCACATCCTGTGAGTCTGTGTGTGTGTGTGTGTCTGTCTTTCTAAACTCCCTCATTCCCATCAGTGGATGGATGAGTGAAATGAAGAAGGTTCCAAAATTCACACAGCTGTTTCCTTCTCTCCTAGGCTCAGAAGAGGGATGAGGGAGCGGAAGGAGTGAAAGCCCGACTGCGTTCTGCGAAGGTACGATAAATTTAAATGTCAGATGAGAATTAACGGAATGAAAACTGATGCCCTCCTTTCAGAGTAAATGTAATTGACCTAAGTTTTTGCTGCAAACTTCTGACATTCTGCAGATGACAACTAGGACAGTGTGGCCAAGCAACATTGGAGGGGAGGTCAAGGTGGCAAAGGGTATTAATCAGGAAGCTAGGACAGATTGCAGCAGTTTGCTTTTGTCTAAGCTGCCTGAGAAAGGCAAGATTCTGCCTCATCTCCTCTCCTTCTAGCTGAGTTAACTGAGTCTATGTTATCTTTACAATTTAAACTCAGCAATAGAAATAAGATGATGCAAAAGGGGGAAAGTGGGAAGCGGAGAGAGAAACAGGGACATTGTAAAAGCTGCTGAAAAATTGGGATGACAGAGGATTCATTGAGACTAGCCCTGCCAGTTCAAAATAGCTCAAGGGTATGTTGTTGCTGTTGGACATTTTAGTATGAAGATAGTATAGTGGCACTTTCCCACTAACTTTCCTATCTCTGTTCATAATAACCCCTAACACAGAATTTGCCTTTTTCTCGCCTGCCAAAACTGAATTTTCACTGTGTGATTATCCACCACGAAATGCTCAGTATCTCTTCCCTTGTCAGCCCAGATCCCATCACGCCTTCATCCAAAAACCCAACATCCAATCCCACTCTTGGCAAGACTTCTGTTTATGATGCCAGACTTCTTTGTTGTGCTTGGTTTGTTCTTCTTTTCTCTTCGCCACCCCCCCCCCCACTGTATGTGTTATACCAACACATTTTTGTTCAGGCACAACTGCAGAGTTGTCACAAAAGGTAGATTCCCCTCCCGTTCATTTGGTCACAAGTGCTGAGTAACGGCTTGAAATGCATTTCGCTTGCCATAAATAATGCCACCGAGGCAAGCAATCCAGGTCTCCACTTGAGCCCGCCAAAAGCCTAGGGTGTGAGTCAGAGAGGAATACACATTTCCATAATAGCTCTTTTGTATCTCCCCTCTCCTGCTTTTGCCGAAGCAAAGCGTGCCCTCCCCTGCAATAGGCTAGACTGATGCGGATCAAATGGTTTGTAAGGCCTTGGCACCCATCCATTGGCACAAGAGGAGGCTGCCCTCCAGTGCCAACGTATCCTGCAGCGTCTTTCTCCCCCACAGGCAGTTCACAACCACTCTCCAGCCTCCATGATAAAATGCCTGAGTCAGGGGGTGCTTTTGGCCTTGGGTCATAATCGGGCCACAAGAGTTGTATTTTAGACTAGCAGGCAGAGTCATTTAGTGCTGTGTGTGTGTGTGTGTGTGTGTGTGTGTGTGAAAGAGAGCAAAACACTAATCCTTTTCTAAACCCCTGCAATTACTAATTGAACATGGGCCATTTTATCTGTTATTCCCATTGTATCCAGGCCACTTGCAATCACCTTGCAAGGGGGCTGGCTCCCACGTGGTGATCTCTTCGGAGATGGTGAACAGAGGGCTCCATGCTCTCTGTAGAGGGCCCCCCCTCTCTGCCCCCCCATAGCACTTCATGCCCTGAACGACACAACTGCTCTCGATGTGGGAGAATTTTTGGAATCGACTGTGAGTGGGGCTCATCAACCCATTTTTAGGGGAAAGGGATGAAACTGTTCAGTGTACGCAAATGTTTACCCTCACCAAAAATAGCTCTCTGGTGTGGGGCCTAAATTTGAGAATGATGGGGTGATGAAGGGACAGCTTCAAACAGGAAAATGGGAAAACACAGGGAACGTGTTCTATAACCCATACCTTGGAAAGCCCGTTTCCCCTCCCTGTTAAGAGCATGGACTCTCAACTGCCTGCGCAGCTTGCACGCTGAAATGCCTTTGTGTTGCCTCATTGTTCCAAATTCCTCTCCCCCTTCCCAACTTTGTCCCAGTTGCTTCCAACAGCTGTGGCATCAATATCCCATCTGTTGAATATCTGATACTTCTCCCCCAGGCTTCTAAAGCGCACCACAATCCTTTAAAATGCACACGCTTGTACACTTCTCCCTCCCTCCAACAGCAAAATATGATTTCATTTATGATGTTAGCGGGTGCAGATTCAAAACGCATTTCTCTGAGTTGGGGGGAGCAACTATAAGGGGTCTAGGGTCACATTGGCCCCTCCAGGAGACCTCGAGGGGCTGTGCCTCTCACTTCACCCTCTTCGGGGGAAAATTATTAGTCCCCAAATGCCTGTCAATATCCTCTAGGGGGCACAAAGGACATTTTCACCATCTTTTGGCTTCCCCTGGGCCATTTCAAGTCCCAAAGAGCCCCCTTTTTACAACAGGAAGTGACCAAAGTCATTTCAGGGCCACTTCATTTTTTAAAAAAAGATCTCTTCTGATACCAAAATAGGCAAGGGGCCCCAAAGAGGGCATTTGGGACCTACCTTTGTTCTATGCATTAGAAAAAAAAAATGGTTTTCTCCGGAGGAAGGCTGAGAGTGAAATAAATATGCCAGCTAAAAGCAAGGCAAATAACTTAAAAGCTTTTGTATATAACTTGTTCTGGGGTTAATACTGGTCTTGCAACAAGATCAGAAAAGTGTTCTGTGGGTATACCAGCAATGGATCTTGTGTAAAGCAAAGCATGACCTCGCCTTCCAGATTATGCATTGCACTTCCAATGTTTGGCTCCTGATGCTAACATATCCTCCAACGTTTAACAGATGAAAACTGGGACATAGGGGCCAAACAACATCAAGTGTGGTCAAGATGTTAAAATTGATCAATGAAGACGAACATAGTGATAGGAGAGGATGCAGCAGTTTTCTTTTGCCTGAGCCTGTAGGGAAGGGCAAGACCTCACCCTTCCCTGTCCTGTGCCCACTGCTGAGTTAACTGGGCGCATACAATTTTTGCACTTTGAATATTTGCAGCAATTGATGCATGCTGCATTGGAAGGGGGAAAGTGGGAGGAGGAAAGAAAAACCGGGACGTTTTAAAAGCAGCTGAAAAAATGGGACAGCGAAGGACGATTTGGCACTGTCCCTGCCAAGTGAGGACAGTTGGAGGATATGTGCAATAAATGGAGAAGCTGACCGGTACATAGTGAGGACCTCTTTCGGGTATCCACTGACCTCCTAGGCTTCCTGAGTGCTAACCCAGGAGGCCACATAAGTTTGCGGGCATGGCACAATCCATTCTGGAGGGGAAAAAGTGCTGTAACAATGGTTTTGAATGTCCTACGCTGAGTTCAGGGTAGCTGGGGTCTTTGGGCAAACTGCCCTTGGTAGAACTCCTTCACAGGCTAACTCTTTCACCGTAGACCGACTTACCCGCCTTATGCAGATCTTTACGAGTCGCTGAAGCAGGTCCTTGATGTTTAGTTGTTTCTTGCTAGTGATAGTTTCAGTGCCAGGTGGTGTGTTCTTTGGGGCACAGGAATCCCCATCTCACCCCGGTTTGCAACATATAGATAGAATAAAGGATGCTGAGAGGGGAACATCTTTCTTTGCAGATACTGAGGCAATAACATGCCTTGTATTTTTTTTTCCTTTTAGTGCACACGTGTGTGTGTGTGTGTGTGTGTGATGTGTTGACAGCCTTGCAAACACATCTGAAAAGTCATTAATTTTACCAGCCTGCCTGCCTGCCCGCCTACATGTACCTTATGGTAGTTGTTTGTCCCTAAAAATGGAGTGGAAAAAGAGATCTATCATTTTTTTTTTCTCAAAAGCATCTATGCCTGAGTGCCTGGAGATGGTTCTCAAGTGATCATAGAAAACCACATAAGCTCTTCCTTCCAGGTTTGGCTTAGGGTGAGTACGCTAGATAGGGTTAACAAGTCCAATGAATCGGAGGTGTGTGAAAGAAATACCATATATCTCCACTCTCCCCCCCGCCGCGCCATGTATCTTTTAATTTGAAGCCTAGACAAAAGTGTAAGACAGACTTGTAAATGGATTACCAGCCATGCTTTATTAGCTCTCCTTAATTCACCTCACAGGGCTCAGGGAAAAGTTATTAGCAGATATATAGGCAGTAATAAGCTAATTATAAATCTGACAGATGGGAGGTTTTGAAGAGAGGGTAGTTTTGGGTGTGATATAGAACTGTAATTGTGTGTTAAAGATTATGAATTAATATTGATTTAATAAAGCAGCAGCAATTTATTTCTGTGGCAAGAGATGGTTATTTATTCTCTGGATTGGCTTTTCCAGGAGGCTCAGTGTCTCGTGTAGCTCCGCTCCCTTTGGTTCTGCAGGCCTCCATTGGGCACCGCTTGTATTTCTCTCTTACAAGATATCTTAAGGGTAGATGGAAGGATGTGAGTGCAACAGACGTGTATCAGTAAGGCAGGCTCTTTAAGGAGCCATGATTTGCTTCCCACTGCTCCCTTTTGAGTGCGGAAGATCTCTCTTGTCTACCAAAGCAACATTTCTCCATCATAACAGTATTATGTCCTTGTTATGTTACCCTACCGGTAGGTAATTTTAGTGCAGGCAGCTTCCCTGGAGCTGTGATGGACAGTAGGGCTAATTTAGAAGACAGAAGGGTTTTTTTTAAATGTAACTCTAGAAATGTGGGAGGGAATTGGACAGTTGCAAGAGCAAGAAGGAAAACAAGAGGGACGAAGGAGTGCGTGAGCACCACATCTGTAACAAGAGGCAGACCATGGTTTACGCATTGTACCAAAGCAGTCCAAAATATGAAGCACACAGATGCGTGTCATTAAACACTCAAAGGACTCACAGTGACCCTTTCCGTACATGGGATGTGAATCGGGCAGAAATGGGACTCGCCGGATTTTTCCTGAGTCTGGGCGAGTCCGTCGCAAAGAGCAGCAGCGCGAGTTCGGCGCTCTGCAGTTCTCCAGCAGAAGCTCGCCGGCTGAAAGCCTGCCCCCAGAAGATCTGCAGGCACGCACTTGCGTGCACCTGCAAATCTGCTCCGGAGCGCGGCGATGGAGCGGGATGGGGTTGCCCGCTCAGTGCTTTTTAAAAACCTCAAAAAAGAGGTTCTGGTCACGCAGAACTGGACTGAGGTATGGAACTACAAAAAGTTGTCCACCTCAGTCCACTCTATAGTATAGAAGACCTCCGTCGGAGGTCGCTCTGCACCATTTTAAATGCCCGGTGCGGAAATGACCAGAGTTTTAACCAAATTAAAATCCACTCCAATTTTCACCTATGTTATGAGTGGTCTTGAGTCCCATATCGGGGGAAAGGTGACACCTAAACGCCATAAATGAATTTTAAAAATAAACAAACAAACAAACATTGAGGAGCCACAGTTTGTCCTCTGCAACACGCAGGGCTTTGGGGAAGCCCAGCAAGGGTTTCTTGGCGAACTAATGTCTTGGCAAACTAATACAGCTCAGGTCCAGGTAATTTAAAAGACTGTATCCTCCCACACGAACCTACTCATGTTTTGAAATCTTACAAGGAGGCTCTTCTTTCTGTTCCACCACCCTCTCCGATACCTTCTCGCTGGCTGCTCCCAGACTCTGGAACCATCTTCCCAGATAGGTTAGACCGGCACCCTCCTCACCATCTTTCCATAGGCTGGTGAAGACTTTTCTTGTTTCAGCAGGCCTTTGAAGACTGATAGTTCAAGTGGAAAGAGCCTTGCACAATGTGATGGATTTGCTATTTGCTGTTTTCCTTTTAATGGTTTATGTTTTTTAAAAGGTTTTTAATTTTCTTGATAGCTTAATTACATGTTTAGCTTCGGGTATGTCGTGAATTTTTAGCTGTGTTTGTTTCCACTGTTGTAAACTTTGCTGAGCTTCAAACTGGGGAAAACAGAGCAAGAGAGAGAGGTGGAAGAGGTTTCCCAGAAGGCAGAAAATTTGAAAAGATGCAGATTAATAGATCTTCACTGATTGATAGCTGTAATTAAAAGGATTGTATCTTGATTAATAGAATTCAGATGGACAGTAACAGATGTTTTCGAGATCTGTTTTGCTTAAGAGTTTTGATGTCTCCCTTTATTTTTAAGGTTTTGGACTGACAGTCTGAACAGTTTTGTTTGGAATTAGGGAAGAACGGAGGCTGACATTTTAGCAGTCCTTATTTGGGGGCTGATTGAACATGAAGAGTGAAGGAGCAGCTCGAGGTTTATGCGCCCACATCAGAAGTACTTGGCTTAGTCAAGCAGATTTGACAGTATCCAATTAATCGTTAGCACTTCAAGGTGCATTAGGTCTTCCGCTCGTTAAAAAAAAAAAAGGTAGCTTGCATGCAGTTAGACACACACACACACACACACACACCGTATAACACGGACTTCTTTGGTAGTGAAGGGAGGCAAGTTATGTGCACATACACCCAATTAATAGCCAGTTGTGCAACGGCCAGGCCTGTTTGAACATTTTTATCAGGGTAAACATGCTTGATAGCCCAAGAAATCTGTTATTAATAAGAAAATCTACTATTAGCAGTCAGATATGACACATCAGAAAATGTCAGAGGCCCAGCCCCCTGCTTACAAAAGGATGGGGCTATTTGCAACCTTCACTCTTCTGCTTCTGCTCTTGTTGATACTGCTCGCACTCCATTTTTCCATTTAATCTCCATTTAATTGAACGTGAATACAAGCTCCACCACTGGCAGCTCCTCTAGCCCCCGACCCAATACTATTTTCATGGTGCTCACAGTGAAGGTTGATGTGCTACAGCGGTTAGAATGTAGGCCTGTTACTTGGGAAATTGAGGCTCAAGTCTCCGGGGAGTTACCGAACGCATCGGGCCGCCCTTGGGCCTGTCGCACTTCCTTTCTCGGTCTCACAGGGTTGTTGTAAGGACAAAGTGAAGAGAAGGAAAGGCACGTACTCCGTTTTGAGCTCACTGCAGTCTCAAGATGGACGGGATATAAATGTCCCTAAGCCATAAATTCTCCAAGCAGTGCCAAGCGGGTGCCATTTTAATAGTCCCAAGGCACTGTGGGAAACTAAAATGACATTTTCGACGGGGTGCTATGGGGCCATCTTGTACCCCGTCAGGGTACAGGAACCTATGGGAGGCACGGGTGTAGGAGGGGGTCTCAGTGCTGAAGGGGCCCCCATCAAAGCTAGAGGAAGTACCAGGCGTTTTGCATACTGGATTGTTCGTCATTTGATAATGTGCGCCTTGGCTCTCAGTCCTTGCTGGATGTTGCCAGAGGCAAGAGGGCTGTGTTCCAAAATGCAAAGTGCATGCAATGCAGACTCAGCATGGGAATGCAAACTCAGCATGCTGAGGAGGAGCAGCAAGGATAACCTTGGGCTGGAGCAAGCCCAAGAGCCTGCCTCAGCAGCAGGCGAGCGAGCTGGGCTGGAGACAAAGAGCCCACGCAAGGCCTCCTGCAGATGTAGGAGGGAAAAGGGGGTAAGCATCTCAGGAATGTTCACCGTGCTTGCTGGCTCGTGCTCCCAATCACAAAAAGCTGACAGGCCTCTGGAGAAATATGCTGCTGCCCTCTGAACCGCCCCGGCCTCTGCTCTGCGGGGGACGGCAGCTGCAGACCAGGTGTGTCAGAATATCTTGACTCTGAAGATAAGGAGTATGTTTTTATTTTCTGTAAGTTTGCTGCACTATGCACTAGCCATGCTCCAAGCAGGGATGTGATTGGCAGCTGTTTCAGGGTGGGGGAAAAAGTAACAACCCTGCCATCTAAAGGCAGTTTAGGTGGATACGCTTACACTTCGGAGAGGTTATAGGAAAAAAAGGAGAAAAGCAGGGAAGTTTAGAGAACAGTATTCTAATACCGGGTCACCCAGTGAAATGGACTGGTAGTACATTCAGGATTAACAAAATAAGACAGGACCTTGCTACTGTTTTGAGGTCTGTTCCAGTTTGATCTTGAAAGTTAAGCAGGGTCAGCTCCAGTTAGTACTTGGATGGTAAACCACCAAGGAATACCAGGTGCTGTGAGCTAGATGTCAGAAGAAGGAACTGGCAAAACCTCCTCTGAATTTTTGTTGTTTAAGGAAAACCCGATGAAATTTGTGGGGTCACCATAAGTCAGCAGATACCACACAGCCTGCCAAGCACATCTAAACTAGTTTGCTGCCCTCTGGAGTACCAGAGGATGCTGTCCCATGGCTAGTTTTTGCTGCCTGTGTGGACAGCTCCCGTCTACAAGATGGAAAATCTCTTTGGCCAGCCCTATAGAAGCGTCTGCCACAGAATACATGTTGCTGAGCGCAAACAATAGGAGGGGGGAATGACTCTTCCTTTGGGGCCTTCCTTATGACCTTGTCAGACGTGTTTGGCTGCTCATTGTTAGAAAAAGAACAATTGTGTTATTACTTTAATCCAGTGCTGCTTGAACTGTTTGACACAGCAGACAAGCATGGTTTATTCTCCCCCAAAGTGCCAGGGACCAGGCCCATATTTGTCTCCAACTGTTTCTTTCACTCCTGGAAACTTGCTGCAAGTCAGTAGCCAATGGCTCGCAGACTACCACCAATCCATGAACCAGCCCTTCGAGTAGCACTGCTTTAATCAATTCAAGATGGGACCCTCGGAGCTCAGACAATTACTGTGGAAAGCAAATTGGAAAGGACTTAGAACAGGGTGACATTCAACCCACTGCATAGCCTTGGCCAAGGCGCTTACTATTATCATTGCCTCCCCATCTGTAAAATGGGTATAATAACAACCCACCAGGAAGCTGTAGTGAACAGAGCTGGGGGCAAATGTTTCCTCACGTCCTTCTTCAGGACAAAAGTAGTGCCTGAAGGACCCGCAAATGTTTTCCCTAACCTCCCTTAATTTTAATTTGTCTCCAGTGGTTTTCAGAGCCTGGAAAATTATTTTTTTGAACTAGAGCTCTCCAAATTTTGCCCAGTCAACCTGGCCACTGGTCACACTGGCTTCAGGGGTCTGGGAGTTGCCACCCCAAAAAGGAATATTACCAAAGCTTTGGTGGTTTGTGACTATTTGCAGCTCTTTTCTCCCTTTACCTGCCTCTTTGGTACTGATCTCTCACACCTGGCACCCTCCTCAAGCGATCCTGGCCAATCCGTGAGAATGTAGTTGTGATACTATGCAGTCAACCCAATTTGTCTGCCCTAAAGGCCAATGAAACAGAGGGGAGTGCTTTCCACACTACATTCCCTAATTCTGAACAGATAGGGGCACTTAATGGCGTTTCCACTCTTTTGATGGAATCCCTGAAAAACCTCTGGAAGAGGGTCTGTATTTCTCGACCTGTGAACTTATTTCCAGCCTGGTGCTAGAAAAGGGGGCAGCTGCAAGCAAAGACAACCCAAACATGCAGAAAATTGTGTTGCAGCTTATGGGGGGGGGATCTGTTGGCAAAGTCACCAGCCGAATGCCTCTGGCTGAAATGGAGAGTTTGGGATACATTTCTGCAGCTATGGTTGAATTTATTAGATTCTTCCTGTTCCCCAACAGCTCAAGAGCCAGTGCCTGATCACAGCAGGCAGAAGGGAGAGATACTTGATATAGCTCTTGTATTTTAAAGTTAAGTCTCAAGAAACCCCAAAAGCCAATGTGTTGTATCGGCCAGTTCGGATGGGAAGCAGATTTACCTCTCAAGCCTGTGTTGAGCCACACATTTTATTCAGTGACTCTCTCTCAGCCTGACCTACCTCGCAGAGTTGCTGTGGGGATAATGAGGAGGACCACATATGCTGGGCTTGAACTCTTTGAATGGAAGGCAGGATATGAATGTAATAAATAAATAGTGTCGCTCCTTAGAAGGTCATTAGGCAAGCTTGTAATGGCAGACAACCCTTCCTGAAAGGTAAGTGGGTCCATACTCCACCCCTTTTCCCCTTCCCTTGGCAGCTGCGTTTGAGGTCCAAGGTTAAAGTGGGAGCAACACCAGGGCCCCAAAGGCATGGCTGGTGAGCTGCAGGAAGTGAGCCCTAAAATGTAACTCAGAATACTTTGCAACAAGGGCTGCCCTCTCCAGCAAGCACTTTCGGCACAATGCCGAGGGACTACGAAAATTTCAGGGCTTACAAAAACAGGAGTAACAAAAAAATTTGTAGGAATTGGGAAGGAAAACAAAATTTTGAAATAAGGATATTTTCTGTTTTCGTCCCTTGTGTTACCTTGAAGTAAGGTAGGGAGTTGAATGCAAGAGGGCCTAGGGCCTAGGAAAACCTCAATGCAGCCCTGTGTGCGAAACCTAGGATTCTATCATGCACAGGCAGGGTTTCCTCTGCAGAGAATTCGGTATGGACGTTTCTGGAAGTAGAAAGTTGTAAAACTGCTGATTTCGGGCCTATTTGGAAAAGTTTGCTCTGGAGGACCAAAAGGGTCACTCCAGCCTCAAGGTATGTGTTTTTGCTTGGATGGGGCAACTTCCTCCCACAAAGGCAACCTTGGCTAGTAACCTTGCTGTTAATGGAAATCCCAAGGGCATTTTGAGAGCTGGTGGATCATTTGCCGCAATGGACGCAACTATTCTTCCAAACCAGAATTAGTCCTTGGAAGCAAGGCTCATGCATAGTCTGTGCTTAAAACTCATTTGCAGTAACTTGAGAGGGACTTCTACCCAAGAAATGCCAACGTGTGTGCCCCCACAAAGCACGCACCAGTGACGCACAGCCTCCCTTCTTGTGCACCATGTTCTTCTACATGCTTTGGATTTCATTCTTCTTCTGCTAGCTATGGGCAGGGCCAAGGAGGCAGACGTCATCCGGCATATTATTAATATTATGCATATTATTGCATATTATTACCACCGATAATTGTAGTGATGGGAATCTCTCCCCTACCGGCAATGACAGTCAGCCCTCCACATTTGTGGGTTTCACATTTGCGGATTTGATTATTTGCCGTCACCTCTGCTGCCTCCCTATGCCATTTTTAAAAGGGACCACAAGCCTCATGAGACCGAGACATTTCAAATGAGGCTTGTAAGTCCCTCTTAAAAATGGTGCGGGGCAGCAGTGGAGGGGGCTGTAACCCCCCCCACCAGCCCCCCACTTCTGCCTTGGGAAGGAACCCTGAGGCCTCCGTGGGTGGAATACGGTGATCATACTTTTTTTTGCGTGAAATAGGGTTTGAGAGGGCCTAGAGTTATTCACGGTTTTCCCACTTTCACAGGGGTCCTGTGCTCCTAACCCTTGCGAAGGGGGAAGGAGGACTGTAGTTCAAACATAGGGAAGCCCACCCGCCTCCTGATCTGTCAACTTGTTCCAACTTTCCTAGTTGATTGTAGTTAATGTGTTTTAGGGGGTTGGTTTTAGATGGGTGGGTGGGTGGGTGGGGAGGATGGGTGATGTTTTAATGCTTTTATCATAGAAATGTAGAGTTGGATGAGACCACACAGGCCATCCAGTCCAACCCCCTGCCATGTAGGAACATCCTAAAAGCAATCCTGACAGATGGCCATCTGGCCTCTGCTTAAAAACCTCCAAGGAAGGAGCCTCCACTACACTCCAAGGCAGCATCTTCCACTGCCGGACAGCCCTGACCGTCAGGAAGTTCTTCCTGAGCTTCAGGTGGAATCTCCTTTCCTGCAGCTTGAATCCATGGCTCCTTGTCCTGTTCTCCGGAGCAGCAGAAAACAAGCCCTCTCCATGTATTTCATGTATTGTTGTAGTACCGCCTCGATCCATGGGGAGAGGTGGGATATAAATAAATTTTATTATTATTATTATTATTATTATTATTATTATTATTTATTTCCCCAGGCTCTGAGGACGCCTTGCTAGCCTCCCCAAATCGGCCATTCCAAGCCGGCTGGGGAGTGCACTTTGCACATGCTCTGGAGGAGGCGGTGCTTGGGGGCTCAGCCAAGGGCGGGGGGGCGAGCAAGCCCTAGGGGTCGGGGGATCATCCCACCCCACTCCTCTCCCAGACAGAGAGAGAGGAGAGTGGTACAAGTGGCACCTCCGCCCCTCGGGGGATGGCTTAGCCGTCTGGGGAGGAGAGGGAGCCAAAGAGTGGGTGCGCGTCCTGCTATAAATACCAGAGACCCAGGCAGGCATCCAGGCGGCGGTGGCGGCCGGGTCCCTTTAAGAGGTTGGGAGGCGAGGCTGGAGCGAGCGAAAGCGCCGCCGTTCGCTTGGTGCGCGCCCGCTTGCCAGCCCTCCCGCCCGCCGCCGGAGGAGCGGTGGCGAGCGCGCCGCGATCCATCCGGGCTGCTTTCCCCCCTCGCCTTGGCCCTCGCCCCCTCTCCAGCCCCGGTCCAAACCCCTCCCTCGCCGCCCCTCCTCCGATCGCCGCCGCCGCAGCGCCCCAGCCCAAAGAATGAGGCTCGCAAACTTGGCGCCTCGCGACCCAAAAGCCTCCCCGCGCCAAGCAGGAAGCGCCGGGGCTTGTAGGGTGCAGACATCTTAGATTTCCGGGCACCCGAAGCAGAAGCAAACCGAAGCCCCCCCCCCAAAAAAAATAAATAAGGAGGAGGGGAAAAAAAGAAAGAAGAAGAAGCCCCCAACAGACCCCCCCCTCCCGGCTTTCCCCTAATTTCCAGCGCGCGCCAGGGCGGATGGAGAGGGAGGAATCCAGGGGCGCCTCCTGCGCCTCCTTGCTGGCTGGTGATCCAAGGCAGACACGCACGCTCTTGGTCGATCTCGCTCCGTCCGCTGGATCTGCTGCCTTCCCTCCCCCTGCTCCCCAGATCGAGCGATCCACACACACACACAGACCGATTCCCCCGGATCGTTGCCGATGCGCCCGTGCGCCACCGCCGGAGAGCCCGTATTTTTAATTTCCTGCGCCGCCGCCGCGCCTTCTGAAATCCGACCGGTCGAAAGAGAGCCACACAAAAGGGATTAACACAGTTCAAAAGCCCCGGCCATGGATTGCGGAGCGGCTGGGTTGGAAGCAAGGTAAGGAGGGCCGGGGAAGGGACGGGTGCTTTCTCTCCCCCCCCGCCACCCCCCTCCAAACCCCCGGCCCCCCTCTTTCTCCTCCTCTTCCTCCTCCGCCCCATCCCCACGGGGCGGATTTGGGATCGAGCCACGCCGATCTGCCCCCAGCCCTTCCGATCCTCCTAGGGATGCGTTTGGAGAAATATTTGCGTCCCCCCTCCTTAGACCCTGGATAGAGCTTTCTTTCTTTTTTCCCCCTTCCAAAACGCATCTCGTGGCGCGAGCGTAGGAGTTGGAGAAGGCACCCAGGGCACCTCGGAGGACTGCACGTCTAAGCACACCTACACAACCCAAAACACCCTCTTTGGATCCCCTGTTTTCTTCTTCTTTTTCCCCCCTTCCTCCTCCCCCTTCCCCTGCAGGGTGCCGGAGTCCAAAATACCCAGGCGTGAAAGTTGGGGGAAGGGGAGGCGGTGGAAAAGGGAAAGAAAAAAAAAGGGTTTTTTCCCTTGTCTGGCTCCGGGCATTCCCTTCCAACTGGGCGGTTTGAGTTTGCTGAATAATTTTCGTGTGTGTGTGTGTGTGTGTTTAGCACAGACTTGGCCGTCGCTGAACTCTCAAGAAAAGTCTTTTCCACCCCCCGCCCCAACCCGCTCCTGCAGGACTGAAAAATAAGTTGCTTTGCAGCCGGAGTTGACTTTTGGATGAGGCTGCAGTCCAGGGAAAGTTAAAGCCTAAGTTAAAACCAGTGCAAGTTAAAACCGGGGAAGGGGGGGAGACTCGCAGGGCCAGCTCGGCCGCGTCTACTCGGGAGTAAGTGCCGCGGCGTGAAAGACCTCCAGGGCCAGTTCCGCACTCCACAATTACGCAGCGATTCTTCCACTTTCAGCATCCCGTGGCTGGTAAGGGGCGTCTTTGGCCTCCCTCGGCTGCAAACCCCAGAATTCCACAGGATGTTGGAAGTGGAATAATAGCGCTCTAACGGTCTAGTGCGGAAATGGCCCAGATCTGGAGGCGCGCTGGGTCCCCTGTGGGTTTTTCCTGCAGGAGGGAGGCGAGCTGTGTCCAAATGGAATTCAGTCCCACATGGATCCGGTCCATGCCATCTTGTGACTCTCTTTCTCTCTCTCTCTTTTTTGTTTTTACTCTGATCTAACTGGGAGGGGGGGTCTGGCTGGAAAAGGAAGGGGGTGAGCCAGGATCGGAGGGGCTGTGGTTGTGAACTGTTGCCTGGAGAGCAAAGTTGCACTGAGATCTTTAGCCTTGATGCCCAAGGAAGGCAGAGAGAGCCTGGGCGCCAGATCTTGGAGGGGGAGGTCGCCTAAACTCATTTTCAGGTAAAGCTGCAGAGGATGGGTTTGTAAACATTGGAGAGCATGCCAAACGCCCATGACTTGTCTTGATTTCTTTCTGTCTAATTTATTTATTTATTTTTAAAGCGAGATGTATCCAGCCTGTCTCTTCCCCTTGTAAATTGTGTATAAACTATAAGGAGAGAGGAAAAGGAGCATGTTGGGGTTCTTTAATACTGCTCCTGAGCCGGGGGAAGGAAAGCGGGTTTCCCATCGGTCTGTGTAAACACACACTTTGATTTGAGCATGGCAAAGCAAGTCAGGAGGGAGGTCTGTGTGCTTTGAGTTATTCCCAAGTGGGAAAAAGACAGGGAGTTGTAGGACAGATCAGCAGTCACATGTGATTATCATATCTCTGGGAAGGGTGTGTGTGTGTGTTTTAGCACTGATATTTACAAGGGAAATGTAAAAGGGGGGAAACTGAACCCTTGACCTGCCCTTCTCCCCCACCCTGCATTTATTCCCTTTGCAAGCCTCCCTTTTCTGTTTATGCACTTTACTTTGCTTGATGTGGGTTTGGTGGCAAAGAGCCATTGGCCTGCTTATTTTTCCACCCAGCGGCCACATGGCAAACTTGTGACAGTGCTGCTGGGAACTTGGGTTCCCGGAGTTGAGGAGGAGGAGGGAAGGCTCTTCAAGGCATGTGTGAGATGTTTGAACTGGCATCGGGACAAGGTCTGGCTGGAGGCCTTTGCTTATCTCTTTTGCAGTTGGAAAACTTAACTGAGCAAACTCTTTTCTCCTGTGTAACTCGCTGTGTATCTGTGCTGAGGAGCATGCGCTCGCTGGTGACAAGCAGGGCAGCTTTCATGGCTGTGTTGATAAAGCTTGTTGTTGAATGTGCCTCCGCGTTGACTTCGGTGGCTGGTGTGCTGGGTGAGCATAGCTGGATTTCAGAGCATTTGCGTTTGTTGGGAAATGCAGTGTGCTCCTGTGATCTGTTTTAAATCCAATTTGTTTGAGGTTTTGCCCTTTAGTCTCTTCCTTTCTAACTCTCTCTGTGTGTGTGTGTGTGTGTGTTTGCTTTTCTGTCATGTAGAAAGTATGCTGGACTACATTCAGAGGACGGTTCACACTAGACAGGCAGTGCGCCTTTTGCATCGCCCACTTGTGCGATAGGCCGAACAACTGTGCCGAAAACTCCACCCAATTCTGAGACTGCTGTCAAAACAGCTCTTACTCTGAAACACAGGTTGCGGTGTATTTTTTCATAGAGGGTACCAAATGTTGGTGCTTTCTCAGCTAGAATCGGGTATAAGCTTTTTTTCCCCCATGCCCATTTCAATGTGCTGCTGTTGTAGTATATCTCAGAGGCGAGGAACGTGTGGTCCTCCAGATCTTTGTGGACTACAGCTCCCATTGTACCTCTCATTGACCATGTTAGCTGAGCTGATGGGAATGAAAGTCTAGCGATATCTGGAAGTGCTACAGGTTTCCTGTATATATCAGAGAGTGTCTCCTCCCAGCCTTAAAGGTTTTTTTGCTCCTACTGCTGTTGAGCATTATAGGAGGACCCAGTTCATCAGTGATGCCATGAGAATGGCAGGTAGGCTTGACATCTCAGGGAACAGTCAGTCCTGCTGCTTGATCCACGTCTTTGGGAACCTGTTCCTGTAGTTTCCTAGATCCCCGAGGAGTTTTATGAGCTCTGTGTTAGTTTCCACCCATCTTTGCTGTGATTGTTGCTTCTCTTTCTTGTTACATCTAAAGATCCCCTTCATGTTGTCAGGTTTTGTCCATGTGAAAACAGACTCCAGTTTGCAATTTTTTCTCCTTGCTCCCATTCCCTTCCCACTTTACTCCCTGATCCAATTTTTAAAAAAATCAAAAATCTCTCTGGCTCCCTGCCCACCTCACTTCCCTGTTTTTCATTCTGCATCTACCAAAACCTTCAGGTTCTCTCTTTGGCCGCATCCAGATTGATTGAAAAGTCCCAGGCTTTGTTGCTGTTCTTTCCAGTTTTGTACTGTATTAAAGAAACCTCGCTGGGGAGCTGGTATAAAAAGTCTCTGATCCTACCAGGAGCTGTCAGAAAATATTCTGGAATAAGCAAAGTATGTATAGATCTCTAAAATAAGATTGGAAAGAACAGGATCACAACCTGGGACTTTCTGGTCTTTTTATATCTGTTTGGATGCCCCTAAAACTAGCAATTTTGTCCCTCGATTCTGTGCCCCATCAGACTACCAAACTACAAAAGAACTTGGTCCTTTGAAGTCAAGATTGCCCCCTTCCTCCCCTACATCTTTCTGAGACTACCCCTGCCAGAGGCAGTGAGGATCATGAGCAAGTTAACTTATGGCCAACAGTTTTTAGATTTGCTCTCTTAGGGGGAGAGGAGAGGCCAGAGGGTGGCTCACTGGTAGAGAATATATTTGCAGCCAGCATCTCCAGATGGGAAAGACTCCTGTTGGAAACCCTGAACAGCACAGGGCTAGATGGACCAGTGTTCTGTCTTGCAATAGAGCATCCTCCTCCTCTGTTGATCAAACACTTCCTTGATTTGTCTGCTGAGGAACCTGAGTGCGTTGTGGAAGACTTTGTGACGTATTTCAGGATGGACTGGAATGTGGTCATGCAAATCGAGGCTCACGTGTACTGGGCCAGTTGAGCCTTCACAGGAAGTATCTGGGAGTTTCCTCTATAAAACATTTTCCCTGCAAACCATATGGCAAGACAAACCAAGCCAAATGTAACAGAGCAATGTTTATGCCATCCTCACTCTTCTCCTCAATAAACGCTTGGCACACTTTAGAGGAACGCTGGATTTTTTGGACACAGTTTGGAAGCCAAAGTTGACCTGTGGCACAGGTAGAGCCCAAAGTGAAGCTCTCTGCATCGCCGGAGGATAAAGTACACTTGAGTCGCATGTTATTTCAGGACAACATGCACATGACTGGACTTTAAGACTGAGCTTGAGTCCATTAACTGCGGTGACGTGAACTCTTGAGTTGGTGCATCTTTGGGTTATGCCTTTTGGAGCCAGTTGTGATTTTTTTCAAAAGTGCTTTTTCAGTCTGGTGACTTGTGCTCCGTCATTCTGCTAGTGTGAAATAAACACACATTGTGTTTTGCAATTCCTAATCTGCCTTTATGGGTTTGAACTCTATTCTGACTTCTTGTTCTGGCATGCAGATTGCTAAGAGGTTGCCAAAGGGTTGGGATCTGGCTTTCTCAGTATTGACTAATTATATTGCTTGTTAGGATAAAGTGCTGATGTGGGTGCCCAGTTCACAGTCTCTGGGAAGCACTGGAGTATGTAAAAATAGGAAGTCATTTTCTGGATTTCCTATATTTATTGCTGATATTGAGTGCATCTATCACTGAATATCTGCTTCATCAAATTTAAAATCATTGTCAAAAAGGTAATTTTGACAAACCACCGTTTGTTGTGTCATTTGAATCCAGCAAACTGGATCTAATCATAAATACAGTTTGTTTGAAATAAGTCAATTTTAAACCATAGTGTGTTAAAGCTTGCTTCTTTCAGCAAACCCTAGTTAAGAGGAAACACAGCTAGCGGTTTGGACATGTGACTAATAGAAATTGGAAATGAACGTTTCAGAATCCCTTGCAGACTTGCTGGAGAAGAAGAGGGGAGCCCATAAACCCAGGACTCACCTAGGTACATCTTGGTTAATGCTGAGCAGTGATTAATGTAACATCTGAACCCAGACCATGCTTGCCTCAAAGCAGTGTCAGCCCCAGCGCCCAATGACCCTCAAAAAAATCACCGGGAAACCTTTAGACAAGCTTTCCCCTTTGAATTCTAAAATTTATATCATTCTCTGTGTGCCAACTTTTCTAAAGTAGCACACACTGTTCTTTTAGCCCTTGTTTTTTGGGGAGGTGTGACTTCAAGTTCCTTCCATTACAAATGTTGGTTAATTACTAGTATGGTGAACCATTAGTCGCTTTTAAGGAAACGCCTACTGTTCACCATCAGTAGGGGCCTGCCTGGGAATCCAGAGAGTGCTCGGTCTTCTTCTCTTGGCATGATTCCCCTAACAATGCACTCCGACTGTAAGTAAATGAAAGGGGTGAGGAACAGAGAGAAGCGTGGGCAGATTTTAATGCAGAGGAGCCTCTGAGACAAGAAGCATGTCAGAATTGATGCCAGGGCTGGGAGCTCATCAGGCAGCTGAGCAAATGACAGTTCTTTGACTTCCAGGGGGGGGTTCTGTGTCTCTTAAGAGCTTCTAAGCAAACATTAACTAACATGAACAGAGAGAACAGCTCTGGAGACTTGGACAGAAGTTGAGAGAGCTCCCAGGGAACTTTATGGGCCATGAAAATAAAGGCTGTTTTTAAAAAAGAAAAACAAAAAGAAGAAAAGTAAAACCTGCGGTGAAGATTTGAGTTGCCGCAAGCTCAGGCCATTGCTGCTAATGTTCCAACTTTTGCTTTGTTTATGTGAGTGTGGAGTATTGGATGGTGGGTATCCCTCCTCTCCAAATGTTTGGCATGTGGAGCGCGAATTCCTGGCGTTTATCAACTTCTGTTTGGGTTTGAACTTCTGGAGATTTCTTTAGTCTGCCAAATATTTTTCTCTTATCATGAGCCTCCTATTGTTTTCACGCTGAAAGGGGAGCTTCAAGGTTCTTTATTTTGTTTCCAATTGCCGCTAAGGTAGCGATAGGCTGTTCTTAGGATGAGACCAACCACCCTTTCAAATGGGATGGGAGCTAGTTCCAGGAATTATGTGACAAAATCAAAGTGTGTTTGTGGAACAGGGTGGCCCTGCTCAGACATGGGGACTGGTTTTCTGGCAGGAAATGTATTTTGCTTAACAGACAACCTGGCCCCTTTGGTTACGTTCTTGAATAATTTTTGGCCTATGTGTTTTGAATCAGTTTCGTTGTCCATTTAAAATTTTGTAAGCCACCTGGGAATATTACTGAAAGGTGGGGTGTCAATACCTGAAATAAATAGATTTTTAAAATCTTGCCTGCCAAGCTTACACGGCCCTTCTTTTCCCTCTGTTCTGATCAGATCTGCCCTTCATTTGCTTTTTAATATTACCCACAGATAAAATTACCTCCATACCAAGTTTATCACTGTTAGCCGTAATTAGGTTCAAACTGGATGTCTGAGGTTGTTTTCCTATAAACCACGGTGGGCCCTCAAAAGGGGAAGGGAAGTTGAGGACAAGAGAGCCCTAAAGTGGTTGTGTACATGTTGGTGACTTCAAGGCTGGACTTCTGCAATGCGCTGTACATTAAGCTACCATTGTACCAAGTTCAGAAACTTCAGTTAGTTCAAAACATATGCTCCAGATTGATTACTGGTACATCTAGGAGTGACCACATTACGCCAATATTAGAAACACTTAAAATCACTCCACTGGCTACCAATTAGTTTCTGGGCAAAGTGCTGGTTATTATTTTTAAAAGCCATACACAGTTTGGGTCCAGGTTACCTATAGGATTGCCTTCTCCTGTATAATGCGCCCCATCTACTCAGCTCTTCCGGGAGACATCTATTTCAATCAGCCAAAAGTAGGCTGTCTGTTAGCCAGAGGGCATTTTCTTTGGCAGCCCCCAGACTGTGGAATGACCTGCCAGAAAAGCTCTGTCAGCTGGAGGTGCTGTCTGAGTTTAAATCAGCCGTAAAGACCAGTCTCTTCTGGCAGACCTATCCAGGTTATTTTTCGTTTATGGATTTTAAAGTATTTATTGGTGGATTGTTAATATGTATTGGTTTTATATGCTCTTTTAACTGATGTTACATATAGTGTTATTTGTTGTTCCCTGCTGGATTCACGGGGAGAGGTGGGTAAGAAATAACGCCAACATCAACAACAATTTCTTTTGATCAAAGTCGTTGGCATTTCATCCAGGCTGTTATTGAAGGGCCTTATGGCCAAAATCATTTATGGATGTTGCAAAAGGAGGTATTTAGTCTCTCCTTTCGCAGTGCTGTTGCACCAG
The DNA here is from genome assembly GCA_948474755.1 of Ctenosaura bakeri. Classification (NCBI taxonomy): domain Eukaryota; kingdom Metazoa; phylum Chordata; class Lepidosauria; order Squamata; family Iguanidae; genus Ctenosaura; species Ctenosaura bakeri. Next base: position 94,217 of record CAOLHI010002194.1, read on the forward strand.
ATGTCCTGTGGCAGTGGCCACTGATTGGCCACATTGGATGGCAGAAGAGCTACTTCATTCTGTCATCCATGGCTGCCTTCTTCCAGCATAAATCTGCTGTTGCTGGATCCTTGGTGGAACTACACTGATTGAGCTTTATGCTTTGCCAGTTTCAAAGAGGATCTCGGCCTGTGTCTGTTCTGGAAGTGTTGTTTCTTTTTACTGATGTGTTTTCAGTAGGTTTTCATTGAATTTGCTTGTATTGCTGTTGTCTGCCTCGAGTGCCTTTTCTTTGGACAGAAAGGTGGGGTATAAATGTAATTAATGCATAAATAGTCATAGTAATGTGCGTGTGCCTTCAAGTTGCCTGTTGATTTACAGCAACCCCATGAATTTCTCAGGATTTTCTTAGGTGAGGAGTCCTCAGAGGTGGTTTTGCCAGTTCCTTTCTCCGAAATCTACTCTACAGCACCTGGTGTTCGTATTGCGGCCTCCCACACATGTACCAACCAGAGCTGACCTTGCTTAGCTTTCCCAAGATCAGACAGGATTTGTTGCCTTTAGGGTATTTAGTGGTACGGTACCACTCAGTAAGTAGAGCAACATGAGTCCTAGAAGGATGCTTCCAGTCTCCAAACCCTGGTTAAGACCAAGGACATTCTGTCTGCACACCAAGTTTCCCTTCCATAGCTGTTGGGAGTGGGTGGCTATTCTTATTCTGCCGTCATTTGATGCCCTTTCCTCCAAGGGAGCTTTCCAGGCTGACAAGTGTCCTTGGTTGATTGTCTCATTGTCAAAAGTGGGGAGAAAAAAGAACTATTTCATTTAGTAACACCCAGTGGGGGAGTTTTACTTACAGTTGTTTCTGTGGAATGCCGCCTCTGCATAGCCGGGAGTGTGGTTAAACAATTACCCTCAGCAGTTAAGCAGTTGCCCTGAGCACCAGCACGACTCTTTAAAATGAAATAAAAATAAAATTCTTTCGACTCAACTTCAGAGGAGTTGTGGGAGGCGGGGGAACGGAGCTCAGAGCCTGGCAGCCCGGGTAGTGCTTTGCTGTAATGGAAGTGTGTAATGGGTATCAATAATGCATGGTGTACAGAAAGATCGGTGTGTATTTGTGTGTGGGATGGGAGTAGTGCGTGAGGCCGATCTGAACCGATGCCCAGTGTTGTTCGCATCTGCCTTGAAGAGCCAGTGATCTTGTAACACTTTTTAATTACTTCCCATTCCTCCCGGGCAGCCCAGTCTTGTTGCAAATAAGCAAAGGTCTCAAAAAGTCATTTTTTCCTTTTAAAAGGAAAAAAAAAATGAGAGGGAAAAGAAATACCTTTCCTTTAGAGCAGCCAGTCACACTGTTCCAATGAAAAACAGTCTGAACTATTAAAAGGCACTTAAAACAGAATGGGGAACTTTGGAATAATTGGCGCAGCTTAAGGATGTAAATGGAAGCTTGTGTGCTATCACTGGACAGATGTGAATTTTGTCTCGAACTCCCTTCCTTTTAATTGATTCATTAATGGGCAGAAACAGATACTGCTGTTATCTGTCTCAAAAGAGGCGGTATCTTGAGGATGTTTAATTGCAGTAATAAGTTCTTTTCTGTAATGCGAGCCCTCCCACACACATACATGGTTGAAACCCAGTTTTAACCCTGGGCCAGAGTTCTGGGAGATTCTAGTTAAAGCTAATCAAGTTATAACTATCGTTCTGGGGCTATTTGAACCTCAGTTTTGAATTTACTTAGCTTAAGCAAGTTGCCCCTTGCTCAGGCTACCATCTGTAATATGGGAATAATCATTGTTACCCACCTTAGAAGGTAGTTGTAAAGGTTGCAGCAAGGTAGTATACCTTATGGAATTTAAATACCTGAATAGTGGTGACAATGCTAATAATTGCTATTGTCATTTCTAGATTTCGTGCAAAATGCACAGTGCTTCAGCGTCTGGTGAGAGTGGATAAATGGGCACGTGACACCCATCCTTATCCACCGGTAGTGATTTTTTAAAATGTGTTTCCTAAACATGATTGACTGGCATTTGACTGATCTAACATGATGAAACCCACTTTTCAACATTCTGTCCCATTCCAATGTGACTGCAAAGGGAGGGGGCGTGCGAGTGAAAGAGTGGACTTAAATGGGCGTAGAAGTTGGCCTGGGATTGAGAGAGGTAGAGCAATAACTGGTTTAGCTCCCTTATCAGCCGTGTCCTAATCCCAAGTGTACTCACGGGCTTCTCCTACATAGTTGCATTTACCTCCTTTTTGGGAGACTGGTTGCAGTGACAGCAGAATCTGTCCTCCCGCTGACAGTAGTAGCCCCAGTTCTTGGGGACAGGATCCCACAGGGGTTCTGTGCCCTCTGTCCCATGGGGTTCTTGAAATATAAAACTACTTACTTCTAGTGGTTTAAATTGCCTTGGACCAGTGCATCGATGGTGCGCATATGCTTCATATATTTATATATAAGTCTTCCTTGCACATTGGGCTCACAACCAGATTACTGACTAGGCCGTATGTTTTTTAGATCTAATAGTGTGATGTCTGATGCTTATAGGTGGCAGTTCCTTTGGTCCTTGGGCTAGCAGACTTATTGGGAGTAGCATTGTGCAGGGGAATCCATCTTCCCTGGTTTGCTGAGACTCATCATATGGGTCTGGGTGTTAAAGACAAGCTGGTTGCAGCCTGATCCATGCTTGTCTAGGGGACTCTTTGGAAACATCAAGAATTCCATGGACAAAAGTACAGTATAAATGAAGTGAAGTGTGATTTCTGTAAACCAATGGAAAATCCTCAAAGTTACTGTTGGGCTGTGAGATGAACTGTCCTTTTATTGTGTTCTTGGAACTTGCTTGTTGTAATTTTTGTGGAGTGGGGGTAATGGACCTCCTTTGGACAGATAATGCTCTGGAAAAGCATCTGGTTAAATTTTAAAAAAGACATCTGTAGGAAATGGATTACAGCAATGGCTGTTGGCACCTTTCCATATTGAAAATTTTGGATTAGAGTCAATTAATTTATTGACTGTTTACTAGTGGCTGTGTTCCTGCAAGATCTGGAGTATCTGTGCCTCTTGATTCATATGTTTGGGAGTCCTTCTGCTCCCAAAGCTGAATTTTCCTCAGCTCTGAAACCTAGATTGCCACTGTTGTTAGGCAAAACTTTTTTCTGGTTCGATGTGCATGTTCTTTTTCTAACAAAGCGCTGTAAAAACTTTGCTAAAGAGTCTTGGTGTTGGGTGAGGCCTTACTGCGTCAGAGAACTCCGTTTTAATTGCCTGTTTTCTCCAGGCCCTGATCTGCCGGAATGTTTGCCTCCCAGCTACGCCTCCTTGAACTTTAAAAAGAAAATAGATGGTAGTTCTTCTGGCTTAGCGATATTAGCTTTAGGAAGGCAAGTACATCATAACTCTTGAGAAATACTGGTTTCCCCTGCCCTCATCGCAGCCAGCACATTCTGTCGTTTGACTTTCGGAATGGGAAATTGCGTTGCTAAAAGCAGGGCTGGAATGTTTCTTGTGAGTGCATTTTGCCCCATTTGCTATCTGGGTAACTGGGAAAGCCCATAGCTCGGTTCCAGAGCATATCCTCTGCACACACAAGGCCCCATGTTCAATCCCTAGCAGCCCCATTTGCTAGAGGCTTTGCTGTCTAGTCCTGTATGTTTTATGACCTGGTTTTATGGAACGGTTCACAATTTGTCCTTTTTTAGAGTATCTATTTGTTATTATTTGAAGGTTGTCTGAGAGCACCTGGTCATGTGAAGTTGGAGATCTTCCCATCTGGTCTGTCTTTGTTGATGTTGTGTACAAAACGGAACCAAGTTACGGAGAAAAAAGTTTCACTTCTCATTCTCAGAGTTCTCACTTACACGGTTATTTACTCTGCCTTATTCCAAATGTATTGATACCACCGCTCCAAAGAAAAATTGTCATTTGTGGTCCATTTCTGAAACAATAACCCTCTTGACACAACGCATAATGAGCAGCCATAAGATGTAATGATGGTCACTAACTTCAATAGCTTTGTACAGATTTGTGGTACACAGAGATATCAACTGTTATCAGTTGTGACAGCTTATAAAGCAAGCAAATTCAGAAGTGGTTTAGCTCTGAACGCATACATTGCTGGAACAAATAATTGGAGGTGGCCATTGTCATCATGAGCTACTTTGACTCCGTTGACCACAGCATGCTGGCCAAAATAGACGTTAGTCTGATCCAGCAACCTGGGACTCTTTGATAGCTTATTCTTTTCTTTAACAATGAGCACATAAGTAATGATGTAAATGTGTCTTTGGAAGACAGCTATTATCTATTCTCCTCCCCTGTCTCTCAAATGTAATATGGAGCCTCAGCCGGAGCCTTTGGGGCACAGTAAGATTTATATCAACTTACATGGAACCCTCAAAACAGGCTTAGCTAGTACCATGGATGCGCTGGTCTATCCGTGTTCTCAAATGCTTCCTAGAATCCTTTGTGGCATGCAGTGCTACCATGGTGCACATGGGGTTTTTCATTAGCAGAAGGTGGATCCTTAAATCTAGGCAGTTTGGGGAAAAACAATGCTGCAGTAGAACTCCAAAAGCAGTTGCAGAGCAAATGCCTTGCCTTGGTTACATGTTGTCCTGGGAGAAAGTGTTCCATCCAATCCCATTACCCCCGCTCCCTTTAAAGCATAAGAATTTTTTGAGCAAAAACAGAAAAAACCCCCAACATTTTTAGTTCTTGAAGAAGCCACATCAGCATAGATTTAGCTCTGCTGCACTTCCAGGTCACTGCTTTCCCCCCTCTGTGTGCTGAACTTGGCCAACATTGTGTGTTTGATTTCAGCAATGCATTAACCTGCTGCCTCCACAGGCAAAATTCAGCAGGCTTGCCAAGTTCCCATTCTCTCCCCCTCGCGTCCTCCATAATCCCTTGGGTGGTTTTTGTTTTCTCTCCTTAAAAAAAAAAAACAAGAAGAAGAAGAATGGAAAGGAAAAAGGTATTCAAAACAAAACAAGTTGGTGGAAGGTCTCCTAAAAGAAGGTGAGTGCGGGAACTGGGAGTCGTGGATTTTCACCCAAGTGCTAAACATCTTCAATAAGCTGAGGAGATGTCGTTGCTTCTCCATAAAGCTTAATCAAGGAGCTTTTAAAAACTTGCAAATGGAGTGAACGGAGCACATAGCAACCACTTCAGCTTTGAACCACCATTTTTTCCATCGTTGCAGCGTGGCTGTAAAACAGCTCAGTTGGTCTAGCCAGGCTTGGGCCATTAGGAGAACAAGCAGGTGCTGTTGTGCTGCTACGGCTTCCTTCCTCCCCCTCCGCGAGCATCTTTCCTTCCAGTCTGGGGTAGTCTGTGGTTAACGTTAACATTTGTGCCACGGCTAGTCCAGACTGGAGTTTTCAAACCTGCTTGGGCTCACAGTGGCTAACCATAGCTGCCGTATTAAAAGTTGGGGGTGGAGGGTGAGAGGAGGAAATGCTTGTGGGATGGAGAGGAGGGTGTTGTGAGTCTACAGGACACTCCCAGAGCTCTCTGCCCCCCCCAACAAATGAAAACCAAACCTTTTGAGTTGGACTGTCTGCAAGGCTGCCGAAGTGTTAGCTCACCTTTTGTGTATGCTCCCCACTCTGTTTTGTTTTGACTCCCTGTGTATTGGATGAGTAACAATCAGTTTGTCGGTGGTGGTGTTTTGAGGCCTTTGGGAAAGCTTGACATGTCCCTGACAACAGTGGACATAAATCTTGTGCTACAGAATTGCCACATTCAGTGCTTTGTGTTGTTTTATTGGGTAAGCTTGTGACAGCTCATTGCTATCTCTGGTATTTAAAATCACTGGCAGCCCCCACAAGGACCAACTTAGATGGAACCTTCTCAGCGGAGGCTCCAAAATGGTAGAACTCATTTCCCATCGACATGTGCATTGCGTCCTCATTGCTGGTGTTTAGATGAAGCATGAAGGCTCTTCTTCTTCAGTACTACCTTTATCTGAGGTTGAGATTACCTTATGTCAGGGATGGGAAATATATAGCCCTCCAGATGTCATTGGACTGCAGTTTCCATCATCCCTTAGCTTTGGCAGTTCTGGCTAGAGCTGATGGGAGTTGCAGGCTAAGAGCACCTGGAGGGACACATCATCCCTAGCCTAGCTTACTTGTTCTAGTGCAGATTCCATCTGTCTGCTGCTGTGGCAAATGTATGTTTTTTTCCCTTTCCATTGCTCTAGCTTGTATGTTGCTTTGCGAGGGTCTACGACTACAATGTGACTCAAGGTATTTTAAATAATCTTATGTAACCTTTTTTGCCATTTGGTAGGGGATGACTAGAAAGGGCCTAGATACCTTAAAGGCAGCAGATGCAGTCTGATCTTGGAAGCTAAGCAGGGTCAGCCCTGGTTAGTACTTGGATGGAAGAGCTCCAAGGAATACCAGGTGCTGTGGGCTCTATTACAGAAGAAGGAACTGGCAAAACCTGAGGATTCCTTACCTAAGAAAACCCTGTGAAATACATGGGACATAAGTCAACAGGGACACAAAGGCACACATATGCACACAAACATACACACAGGAGGGTACAGATCTTAGAAAATGCATAACTAGAACTTAAGAGTGCTCCAAAAATGAAAGAATTGTTCCTGTATCTACAAAAGATTTAGTATCTCAAAATATGATAATAATATTCAAAATACAATTCGTGGGATGTGATGTTCTCCTTCCCGAATATGAATCTGTAGATGTTAGTTCCCTTGTAAAAGTTGCGTCTTATGCGTCTATTAATCAATCTGTTTGCCATGGAACTTTGTTTCTTTCCCAGTTTTTAGCTGATATTGCTCTAGCTGCTAATGCTATAACAGATGCGTGAAATTTGTGTTAGATGAGCCAGGGCCACTGTTGATATATTTGAGATGAGTGGGTAGAGGTGACTTGTTCGTTAAATACACAAATCTGTTGGCAGTCTTTTAAGACTTCTGGGGAAAAAATGATGAGCAAAGTATTCTTCCTCCTTCAAGGCTGCACAGAACTTGCTTAAGCTCTCATTGAGCAGCAGTGTTATGAGTTTGAATGGTATGCTGCTCAGCTTGGCTTGTGGAGACTTGCCTGTGACTAGATCTGTCCAGGCTGGCTCGGAAATGTTGGTGGGATGTGAAGTTCTCCAAACAAATCCTGAGCTGTTGGTATCGGCTTCTTTGTGCATCTCATTCTAAGCTAACGTCTTTTGATTCCACTTGTTCTCTGTAATGTAAATGAGAGAACTTTATGTCAGTTGAGGTGTTCCGTTGGCTACCAAAGTAGACTGTTGGCTAACCCTTGGTAAGGTTTGAATTGAGGCTGGTTAGGTGTGCATTACCTTGATCGAGTCCCCAACTTCCTTCACTTGAACAAAGTTGTACGTCAAAGTAGTAAGGCCACAGGTGAGGCAATACAGAAGCCTTCCCCTTTATCAGTCTAGAAAACGCTGATGTTTTTGGAAGGTTTTTATCACCCTAAATGCCATCATTGGTACTGAGCTTTGCTTTGGTGTTGAAGGCACCAGTGTTGGAAGAAACATCAGGATCAATACGTTCTCGATTAGCTTCAGCTCAATGGTTCAGAGTCCATTGGTAATGTACCAGGATTGGTCTTCATCATCTTTACCTTTGATTGCTTTGGCATGTGATATACATCACTGCCTCTAGAAGGAAGGGACAAGTTTTTATTCAGGTTCTCCAGCTCCAAACTGAATAGTAGTGGAGACCTTTCAATCTAAGAGAGGCAGGTGGGCACACTCAGCACTGATCAATAGAGAAAGCCATGGTTTGGATATTCTGGGCTGCAGCTTCTGTTCTTCAGCTGATGTAGGAATTTGGGTCATCAAGAACCAGACTTGTCTGACAGCACCAATGGGAGAAGATGTTTCCAGATTTTCTCTAGTTTCCAGATTTTCTCTAGTTTCCAGATGACCAGAAAAATGTGGCTTTGTTATTACAGGAGGAAGCCTTGTGGTTTAGCACGATAAAACAGTACAGCATGTTGCTGACTGTTTCTCCAAGGCAGTGGCTTCTTCAGTCACCCTTCAGCATTTGGCTTGGCTACATCCCACAGAGCTAACAGAAGACGTGATTAGAAATATTTGATCTCCCCTTTGATAGTGAGGAGTTATTTAATTAAAAAAAAAGGGTGATGCCATGAGCCATCTTTTCAATAACATGTTTGATGCACAGGAAGATAGGTTTGGATGTCCAGGCCCAACTGTTGTGACCATGGCAATCTCACTGGACATGACCTTATTCCTCCCAGTTCCTGTCTAAATCCTTTTCCCATCAGTCAGCGTGGTCATTTCAGTCTTCTTTCCAGCAGAAATACCTCTGTAAGCAGTCTTGGTATAATGCGTTGTCTTCATCCAACAAGTCACTTGGAGTCTTTAAAGATCACCTCTCTCAGAAAATGCACTGCAGATCCTGTTCTAAAACTTTCTCCATCTGGGTGCCTCTTTTTTATTGTCTTAACACAACCTCCCCAGCAATATCGAGATATTAAACTATTTTGTATCTAGGCTATGTTGCAGTTTGTTTCACCCCACAGGGGTTTTACATTCAACACTTCTGACCAGAGTTCTGAGAAGAGAAGGAAAAGCCTTGCTACAGAAGACTTTGAAAGAGACAGGAATTCATTGGGCATAGTTCCTAGTATTTCACAGTTTCAAAACAAGGTGAGGGCTTTCATTTCATAAACCATCTCCAAGGTGTCAACCATTGTGCCACTGCAGAGATATTCCAAATGGTGATGCTTCTGTCAAAGTCTACTCGTTTGCTAACACAATTGATTTGTAGTCATAGATCTGAAGGACACATACTTCCTATCGCCATCTGTCCACAACAGTCATCAGTTTCTGTACTGTGCAATTGGACATTGTTTTTCAATATAAGGTTCTGCCTTTGACCTTTTGGCTGCCCCACGTGGCAAGGACCATTGTGCTACACGGAACCAACATGGGAAGATCACACTCGTTGGCACCTTTTCCCTTCTTGAAATTTTGTATGCTTCTGCCAGTGACGTGCTGAGGTGACAAGCCTTTCTATCAACAACCAAGCATGTTGCGGTTAGTTTGCTTGACTTATTATTGGACAAGGAATAATGTCAATTTCCAAATCCTTTACAAATTCCCTTGTGAGTGGCAGGCCACAGTGCAGAAAAATATGGTGATCTTTGAAGGAAACTAGACCAGCATTCTTCAGTGCGAGGAACAACTCTTGAATTTTGTTACACCAAGTCCTAGTGTTGGCAACCAGCTTGTGGGTAGAATGTTCTGTACTGGAGCCGACCTGTCCCAGGAAGTTTATATAGGGCTCCCAGCCAATGGAAACGCTGGGCTGAAAGCCAACCAAGCCCTGAGAAATTCCTGAGGAAACAGGAGAAGGTTTTCTAGTGATTTCAAAGTGTCTCTCAGTGGCTGAGGCCTCCTCACACTTGATCTAGAGTCCTAGATGTGGTCCTATCTCTAGTCTGGGTGGGAAACCGTGTCTCGTTGAGCTGAACCTGAATTGCATTTTTACAGCAATCCTGACCTTGTTGGTGTGTTCATGTTATTTAGCACTTTGGGGTGAAAAGAACCAGGTGGAGAATGAATACAACAGATATGGATAACTACGTTTCAGAGTAGAGTACTAATGTGTATATTCTGTAATTTGGGCTTCTTTTAGCTGTCTTGCTTTAATCATTTTTAGTTAAATAGATCAGGCAGGCAGGGCACGCCAGGATGCCCCATTCGATAATGAGGAAATGATGGCAGTGGCAGCTGGAAGCCCCAGGTGTGTGCCTGCGAAAGAGGGGGGGCAATTGAGAGACTCTGGCTCTGTAATCTGGGTTTTACTGAAGAGATTGTTACTGATAGCCCTGGGATTTGGCATCTATATAAGCACACAAGCCGTGCTCCGTTTAGGCTGGGGGGTTCATGTCAGTTCATTTGCCTTGGAAAGGGGCAGGCAGCGTCCTGTGTTTGCTGGCCTTTATCCCGGCTATGAAATTCTTCTGCCTTGTGTTGGGCAATCTTCAAACGGTGGCATTTTCTTTCATGCAGAGGCAAAAAAACAACAAAAAAAACCCCTTTCGATCTGGCAAAGGAAATAGGAATATAATAACTGCTGTGCCGGATCCAGCTACAGTCTGTCTGCTCTCGTATTCTGGTTGCAGCGGTGGGCTAATTAGAGTCCTTTTTTGTCGGTTGCCAGTTTCAAGTATTCTGAAGCATACTTGCCTCTTTGCTTGGGGAGTCTCTATAGTAACCTTGGCTAATAGCCATAGGTAGCTCTTGGCCTTGAATTTGCCTTGTTCATTGGGAAAGCCATCTAGTGGAATACATGTGGTAGTCATGAATTGGCACAAGTTCATTGCATGAAGAATTGCTGCCTTTTGTCAGCTACAAATATCCTGCAGATGACCTTATTAAGTTCTGGTATGTGTTATGACCGGAGATCTCCCCACAATGTTCATTATTTTATATCTCTTTATCACCCTCTCCCCTGATCTTTGCTTTCCAGATTGAATAAACCAACCTGTGCCCTTTAGCACAGCTCAGTCTGGTTGAGAATGAGGGGAATTATAGTCTAATTCATGTGGAAGACACCAGCTTGGAAAGGGAGGGCGCCTAAAGGAAATAGCTCCACATGCTTTTAACCTTGGAAAGTCTTCAATCGCTTTGTGCTTTTTCTTTTCTAAAGAAAAGAGCTTCTAATTCTATAATTATGCTTCCTGAGCTGCTCTGACCAGAATTGCATATAGTTTTCTAAGAGTGACCACAGTGTTTTTTTTTTATGTTCGTTTTAAATATAAAGCTGTTTGAAAGGTGGGAAAGGAGAAGTTTGGGAGGCATTTTCAAGAATTTAAAAAGTTACGATTTCTAGTTAAGGTAGTATTTTCAGCCGAAAAAGGAAAGCCGAACTGTCAGTATCAGGACAGGTAATGAAATAACTTTGATGAAGATGGTAGAATTGGAAAGAGAGTTCAGATATCTAGATGCCAACATATTAGGCCAGCGCTGTGCCGGGCAGCTGGATTAGAAAAGGCAAACTATTATATGACAAACCTGTACAGCTTTACTTTTCTAATCCAGCTGTCCGGTCTAATCACCCTTCCGCACTCCCATGTTGTACTTCTATGGAACTCATATTGCATGGCTTTCCCCCTACTTTTCTGGACAGATTTTGGATTTTTAAATTTTTTTTTTTTCAAATACAACTTCAACCTAGCCTTAGGCCCAAGAAAGGCATATTCAAGTGTCTGCTAAATTGAATTAGATGAGGGGATGGGGTGGAGAGAAAGGAAGAACTGCTTTAAAGCATGCAGGGAGAGCAGAATAGCTTGCCACTTGTGTGCCTGGCAGGGCATGGCTTCTAATTGAGGCCAAACAGCTGGAAATCCCTTTTGTACTTCCGAGTTCCCGTCTCTGACATGATAATTAAACCCCCGAGACGCACAAACCGCTCAGACTGGTAACGCTCTTTACTTTGACTGGCTATGTTGGGCCAGGAAAATTAAAGAAAGCATAGGAAATACATCAGTGGTGGGAGGCATGCTCTTGTTTTAATAATAATAAAAAAGGCTATTTAATGACTGCTAGGAAAATACCGATCAATAATATGATATACAGAGAGGGAGGGTTTGGGGATACTTAGGAGAAGGTGTCTCTGCATATTCCCTGTGCCTTCTAATCAAGAACCTTTTCAGCTTTTTAGAAGTGCCGGTTGCCCAGGGATAGGGCTGGAAGTCCATTTTGTCCTTGCTTTCCAGGGGTCTCCAGGTACAAAGGCTGAGTTGTCTTCTAAGAACTAGTGGCATCTGTTCGCTTACACAGGAGAAAGTGGAGGGGAGCATGAAGGGCGAACAAGGCCGGAAGACAATTTTGGGTCCTGTTCTGCGTGGTCCTAGCCACTGAATATCAAGTTGGTTGCTAGTTATAAAGCGTCACTTCTCTATACAGTCTTTTGGTGCGTTCTGGATGGGTTATATTTGAGTGTGACGGAACATTAAGAGGTAGGTTCCTCATTCTCTCTTTCCTACCTTTGTCTTCCCTGTAATCTTCTTATTTTGCTGTTTTACTCAACTGAAGATAGAAGCCTGGATTCTCAGTGATTCTGCCACTCCCATAATTTCTGCCCATTAACCATACTGTCTGGGGCCAATGGGAGTAACAGCCCGAAACATCTGGAGGGTACCACATAACCTTCCTTTGGAGTAGACTAGGGGTGAGCAATCTTGAATTTGGCCCTACCACTCTTCCCCAAATGGCCACCCTGCTTTGCTTGGACACCATCATTAGGTGACTTTCCTGCTTTTGTATGAATTTGTCCCCTATCGTAAAAGGTAGACACTCTTCTCCTGAGGTTTATTTTATTATCAATAAGTGCTTTAAGCTCATATGCACTGGTAGCTTTGGTGCCATGTTTTTGCTTGTGATCTCAAGAACGTGACCCACAAGAACTACTCTGAAATTGAATTCATCTCTCAAGGTGAAAGAAGTTTCTCACCCTTGGACAGAGTGGGTGGACCAGAGGTTTAACTTGATCTAAGGCAGTTTCCTGTGTTCATAAACCTGGCTTAGGTCTTGTTCTGTCTGTGCGCCGAAAGCTTCTATTTCTCTTGAATATAGTGAGCTTAAAATGAAAATATGGAGTGTCCAGCAAGAATGATGTGCTAACCTAGCTTTGCGTCTGGGAAGCATGAGAGTGGAAATGTTTGCCTGCTAGGGAACGGGACTTTCTGCAGATGGTGGCATCCTGTCTCATACTTTTCATTTCCCAGTGCTATAAATAAAAGCAGGCCTGCCTGTGCTTTTCTTTTTTTAACTGGAGGCAACCCCATAAGCTCTCTTCTGCAGGTCTCTTCAAGCTGGGACGTGAGGGAATTCCTAAGAGGATTACTGTGGCTTACTCAATATAGGTCTTGAACTTGAGCTGTAGCTGAAAGACGTGGAAATGAATATTACATAACCTGGAGTGGGAGAAGACATCCTTGCTGGGGTAGGGTGTGGGAGTGTGGGTGTGGGAAGAAATTCTGTGTATCAGACTGGCTTGACGCAGCCTAAAAATGTAGGTCTTGTCTCTAGTGCAAGGAAGATTTTCCAACCTGGGCTGTTTGTAAAAATCTTTTCAAGAAGTTTTTGCTTCTGTGGCTTTGACCAGGAGTGGCTGTTCTCCTTCCATCTAAACTACGCAGATCTCTGAAGAATCCACTGAATGACGAACAGATGCATAAGACTTGGGTTTATATTGCTCCTTATGGTATTGTAAATTGCTACCATTGGTGGTTGTGCTACTGCAGTACGTGCCAATGTTGAAGCATAGGCAAGAACCATTATTGCTAGGTGCCCTTCAGATTGCCCTGTTGGGCTTCCTCTTTTGACTGCAGGCAGATGAGAGACATCTTGCGGGCGGGGAAGAGCTGAAAACTACTGACTGTCAGATTTGACTTCCACCAAGTTCAGGGCCGGGAGACATTCATTTGTATGGAACAAGGCAGGTATGTTGCATAGGAGAAAAATCAGCTGTGTCTGCTTTGTTTCAAAGATTTTCTCATCAGAAGCTTTATAGGGAATGGACAGTTCCATCTGGCCACCAATAGCTCATTAGACTCTAAGAGGGTTTTTCCCCCCACTTACCTTATTTGAACAGAGATTGATTGGTGCACACAGCTTGGACCCCTTGTGTAATGCCTCTAATTTCTCCTGCTTGTGAGTTCAAGTTTCAACACTTAAGTGCCTAATCAGAGTTCATTAGGACAGGTGACGGAAAAGGATGGATATATTGCATATACAGCGTTGTTGCAGTTACGTCAGTGCCTGTTCCCTGTTTGTGGACTACAGATTGGGTTTCTTTTAAGAAAGAAGTGTGATCGTACCCTGAGGCCCCGTTCCGATTTTTGCTGCGGGTGTAGTTGTATCTTCTGCTGTATTTATTGCCCAGTGTTTGTTTTTATTTGATGGGACTAATTGTGATGGTTGTCTTGTTTTTCTGGTATATTTTAAATACGTTGTACAATACCTTTGGGGCTCTTCGGGCCAAAAGAAGTAGCGCAGACATAACTTTTGACAACTAACAATCAGGAATATGGTCCTTCAAAGAAAGTGGGGTCGTAAAATCATGGAAATGCCTCTCTCTTTTCCTTATGTCAGTTAACAACATATTTTCCCACTGCATGCATGCCGTTTTCTCTGGTTAGCTGTCTGTTTCCTGCTTTAGGTTGTTCAGATGACCATCCTTTTTCAATTTTTCACTCTAAACCTGAGATTTTTCTCTCCTTTTTCTCCCCAGCCTGCTGTCCCCCTCTAGTCCAAGGCTTCCGACACCTGGCTTCTCTGTGGCGCGTGGAATGGATGTTTTATTTTACAGGTTCTTGCTGTCGCAGGTCGTGACAATCACAAGGCAGTCTTGGGCAGCTGTTCAGAGAAAGTGCAAGGGGGGTGCTGGGGGAGGCTGAGAGGATGAAAAGCTCTGCAGACAGTCTGTGCTTGGCAGGCTGACAGCATTTATTAGAGGTAACCTTCAGGAAATGCCACACACACAGGCCTTCGCTGGGGCCCATGCAGCATTTTATACTTCACTCTTTAAAGGTTTGCAGCGTTTAACAGAAGTTCTTCCTCTCCCCACTCTGTTTCGTTTCTGTTACCTACAGCTTTACGTAGCTGACTTTTGGATCGCTGTTCAGATTCTCTTCTCCCTTTGCATCGCTCTTGCTTTGGTATGGAACTTTCAAAGAATCCTTTAGTCGTAACCAAAAATGAGAGTCTTTTTTTCCAAAAAGGGTTTGGCTGCTTAGGCCTCATGGAGAGGGCCATGGGGGATATGAGCACTCAGTTTCCAGGTGGCAATGGTCCATTTGACCTGGGGCTGTAGTGCAGGAAGCCAAGATTGTGGGTTTGTCTTTTGTCTCTCTTAGCTTTGCATGCTTTCTTCTGAGCAGCTGTCTTAGGCTTGGGGAACTTGTGACCCTTGAGATGTGTTTGGGCCTCAACCCACATGGGTTCTGCATTCATTTACCATTAGTTCCGCATTCTGACCCCCATCAGCCCCCACTCTTGCAGGTACTGTTCTTTCTGTTTTGTTTTTTAAAATACTCTGCAGTCACGAGGACTGTCAGAGCTAATTCTGGCACCCCTCTTTTAAAGACCTAAGATGCCCTAGACCTGGGATGTTCTTAGTGGAAGAAAAGATGTTTCCGCACATGAAGATCTGTGGAGTGCTCCCTGGTTCAAGTACTCCATGCTTGGCTAGACCAGCAGTGAAAAAGAGCAGGGTCTTTTTGGTAATGGTGTCTTCCCTTTGGAATCTCCTTCCTAGGCAAGTCAAAGGAGCCTTTCTCCTTTTTGCAGCCTTGAAGGAAAGCCAGGACTCTTCTGGTTGGCCTTTGTGGTTTTGTTACTGTTTTGCTGTTTTCGCAATCTGTTTGTAATCTTCATTCATTGTGATAACAATTTGTTTGGGCTTGCAGTGTGATTTTCAGCTTCTTTGGAGCCTCGATGGGCAGCTTTGGCATACCCAAGGGGGATTGGAAGTGACGTGATTTGAGGCAGTTTTTTTGGCGGTTTCTGGGTGGTGGGGAGCAACATTTACAGGCCTAAACAGGGTTTCTGGACACCATTTGTGCTGAGGAAAAAAGTTTCTACTGCCATTTATTTAAAACTCAGGGTTGGGGGAGGTAGGGAAGGAAGCAAAGGACTGCACAGGGCTCCAAAGGTATATGTGACCTGCACCATTCCCACCTCTAGTTTAAGTGGAAGGTGAAAACTTTCCAGAACTCTGAGCCGATTCCAGGTTTCTTGCTTTATGCTGCACAGTTGTATCTGGTCCTAACAGTCTGATGACAATAAAACAGGGAAAATAAATAAATAAAGCTCAGAAGGTGGCAGGCACCCTGGTTTTGCATCATCTGCAGAAGTGCAGAGCATGTCCTCTTGCTCCACTTTGTAGGCATCTTTGGCCGCGGAGTGCTCGGAAAATCCATAGAGTGGCACTTGAGGCAGCCTACTCAATTATAGTAATATTTATTTCATGAGGTGAACTGTGAATGAACAACTAGGTGGAGGAAGAGAAAGCCTGCAGGGTGGCAGCAGATGAGCCAGCTGCCTCAAAACAAAAGCTCGCGCGTCTCCATTTACAGCCCAGGGTGGGGGCAGGAGGGGAGGGGGGTGCAAAATATAAATTCAAATAGACGGAAACCAGTGCCTCCTTGTTTTTGTGGATTTAATTTCCACGGTGCCCGGAACCGTCTCCCAAGCGTCCAGCTGTCAATGTGAGAAGCTTGTAAGGGGCAGCGGTTTGGCGGTAGGGGGGCTACGTGGACGGCGGGCGGGGGGGGGATGACTTGTGGTCTCCATGGCAACTCACCAGAGGACAAATGGATCAATGCTGCTGCTGTTCCGCCGTCTGAAACTCAAGCAGGCCTGGCTAAATCCTAGGCCTGTCTCTTGCTGACAGACCCTGCTGAGGGAGCCATTAAGGCCAGGGCACCTCGGGGCGAAAAGTCTTCATGCCTCACTATGTTCCTGTAATAGCAGAAGCTTGACGTTTCCTATAATGGTGTTCTCTAGAAGTGCCTTTGTGGGGTGGTTCTCCCCCTGCTCCATTTTTTCCCCCCTGCAAGTTTCTGAGATTTCTTATATGCTTTTTTAAAAAAAAACTAAAAGAATCTTGCAGCCTTATCGCACAGAGAGCATGCCGGCTGGAGCATCTGGGAGTTGCAGTCCAATAAAGTGACTGCTCCAAGCTCTGGAACCGTTGTCCTGTGGCTGCTTTGGTGGTCCAACTTCCGAGGCACCCAGAGAATCCTTGCCGAGATGATTAGTATCAGCAGACAAACTTTTCTGTGAAACGTTGGCTTTCCTCCTGCAGTTTGGAGTCAGAGCAGGGGTAACAGTCTGTCTCAAACAGGGCTCCCAAGCTGAAAATTAGAGGAAGGCTCTTTGCTAGCCAGCTGCTGAAATTCCCTCTTCGCCGCCACCATGAATAGTACAGGAGCCCTTTCTAGTTTTTGTCATGTCGACCTGAGTCTCTAACCCTCATGATCTCCCACCACCGGCTATACCAGTTAGTGCTGCAAAGCTTCGTAGGTCAAAAACGTCTGGAAGACCACAGCTGCCCACCTCTGACTTACCAGAAGAGAACTGGGCATTGCCAATCTTCTCCTACAGTTAGCCATGCTGACGGAGATTTCTGAGAAGGGAAATCCAAAGCTCTGGCGGGTCAAAGTTTTCTGAAGCCCTTGTTTCACACTGTGCTGTCAGGACATGGTGGTGGTGGGGAGCTGGCCATGAGACCTGGGTGCAAGTTTTGTTGAGTTACTGCATTTATGCCCAGCCTGTTCTCCAAGAAACTCAGGACTGTTTCATGCAGTTTTTCTTCCAGTTCTTCTCTCATTTTATCCTCATAGTGGTCTTATGAGGCCCAGGAGGCTTAAGAGATAGGGAGTGGATACTAACCTTCATCGCTGAATGGCGATTTGGATTCTAGTAGCTGAGATCCTAATCTTATACTCTGGTTACTGTTGCAACGGTGCCAGGGTTGTCTGTCAGTACTTTGCCTAGACTGACTTTCAGCTTCAGCATCTGCAAAATTTTGGGACAGGTGGAATCGGTGTGAAGGGTGTTCCCTAAGAGTCTAAAATGTGAAAATCTTTAGTTCTAAAAAACGAGGAAGTACAGTGGGTAGGTCAGTGGTGTGCCTCCTTCCATGTGACCTGGAGTGGACAGACAGCATTCTTTTTGGAAGGGTCCATCTCCTTCATCTGTATTGTTTCATTGTGTATCTTCCTTTTACTGTGGCCACTAGTAGAACACTAGAACCTCCTTTGACCCAAGTTAATTTGCATTGTAATGGTGCTGGTAAGGGGAAAAAAACTCAGTATTTGGGGTGCTACTCATTAGGAGCAAGGGTTGAATATGTTCTGTTTCTCACTTCACCTTCAAGTCTCTCTTTCTTCTCAGGTAGTCAGATCTTACAGATTGCAACCCGTACTTTAGCTCAGCAGTTCTGGTCTGTGTGACTTTCCATTTACCTATGAATACTTTTGCGTATTCCTGCGATTTTTGTTATTCTCCAGTTCCAGCGCTGTTGTTATGTTTTCCCCTTCCCTTTTGTTTTAGGTGAAAACAGCAGCGCCAGGAAGATACGCACAGCAGCTCTCTGAAGGGATGCTATTATCCTTTCAGAATTTAATAATGTGACAACACTGTTTGTTTTATTGTTGTTGTTGTTGTTTTGGAAAAAAAAACTGGCAAACTTGTCCTTCCCTCTAGGAAAGGATCAATAGCAGGCCTTGTATCTGCGATCTGGAGGTAATTGCTAGTGTCAGCTAATGTCAGGTGCTGTTTCTCTGTGCAGCTTTGGGTGGCTTGGCAGAGAACATTTAGGATCATAGACAACGTGTGAGACATTCTGTAAGGGAAAAGATGAGGCTTGAAGGCCTGACGTGGGAAGGGGACTGGGGGTGGGGTGCCTCCTTGATCACATAGGGGAACAGAGGAAAGATGCAGTGGTGTCTTTCAGAGATGCTTCTAAACTTCCATAGCCAAAACACATAATTTCCAGAAATGGTTTGCGTCAGAGAAATGGAAACTTGTTGATTGGCTGACATTCCTAGGGCTGTGGGACCTGCCGATTGCATGCATAAATTAACTGCAGATGGCAAATGTTTCTGAAGCTCTGCTATTCATGGATATGAGAGAGAGAGAGCGCTGTTCTCACAGTTGGAGTCAGAGAACTGGCAAATTGGGATAAATCCTGACAACGGTTTCCCATGCTGTTGGTTGTGTAATTTTTAATGTGAAACCAGAAGGGCAGGAAATAAAACCCACCAAAAAGAGGTACTAAGTTTATAGGGAGGGATAATGGGGATTGCACAAACATTCTGAAGTAGCCTGTTGTTCAAGACCATCGGATTTTTTTTCTCCTGCAGATAGACCAGGAGGGGAAACTCGGGGGGTTTGGAGGCCCCCATTTTGCTCCCCACAGACCTATATCAATCTGCTCTGCCCTCCAAACCAGTTGAGAATTGCAATGGGAAGACACTTCCTGTTGGAACTTCCAGACTTTTCTGAGGCATTCTATTCATACACTTGGCAAAGTAGTTGCCTGCCAGTAGGATGTGAGTGCAGTTGTCCCCTCCATCTCGCCTTTCCCAGCCATTTTTACTTCTAACACAGGAGAAGACATCAGCCATGTTAGCAAGGGATGGTCCTAATACCCATGGATTTGTCAAATCACCTGTTAAAACACTCCAGGTTGGCAGCCATCTGACTGCATCCTGTGGCGTCCCTGACACGGTTTATGTGGTTTAAGATACGTGCTTGAAATGTATGTTTCTTCTGAACTTTGAAATGCTCTTTTAAGCACAGTTTAGTGGCACTGAGCCTGTGAGTCTTGTGTGCAGAGTTTCTATACCGAGGTGGAAGTTCCTGCCCAACCATTTGGGATGGGGTGCAAACTCTGGACAGTCAGCCTTGCTAGCTGCTTAATGACAATTGCTAATCCATGCAGTGAATATATGCCATGCTAGGGCTCCCCAGCTGCCTTCTTTCCTCAAGCGTGTATGTGCATTCACTTCTTTCCCAAATTTTCTCTTCTGCTTCCCATGTTGTAAGTAAAAAAGAAGCAAGAAGATGAAATAGAGCCTACTTTGCTCCACCGTTCTGCATGGCGGCTTTTCTTCCTCTTCAGCCCTGCGGATGAGTGTTTTAATTCTCCTTGGGAGCTCTGAAGGTTAGTGAAGATTTAAAGAACTGAAGGGCTGCGCACAGGATTTGAAAAGCCCTCTGCCACTGCGGTTGTTCTGAAAGATTTCTGGCAGCGTGGTGAAACCTGAGGGACCCTCTTGTCTCCTTTCATATTCAGTGCAGCAATAAATCATTCATCTTCTTTGCACAGTTCCGTTCCCTCCATGGCTCTGTGTACACAAACGATCTGAGCCTTGGAAGTTGGCCTTTTATAAGGGCACAGTGAGGACTGTCTCAGTTGGAAGTGGGAGGACCCAAAGGTTAAGTTGTGAGGCTAGCCTTCAGTGGATAAATGAGAAAATGTCTCTTCCTTTTTCCTCCCATATCTGTTGATAAGAGAGAGACTCCCACAACGTCAAGCTGTGGTTCACATATTTCTTACAGTTTAACAAATGCATGGGTAGTACGTGGGTAGCTTTACATAAAAATACTGCTGTACAAAATGTTTCACTGGCATGTGTCCATTTTTGTATATTTATGCCAGTTGTTTGTGCTTGTGACCTCAGGGCATGTTGAGCTTTTCCTCCCCTGATCAATAATAGAAAAATAATCACAATCCATGATCTTAGGTCTAGATCCAGAACAAACAAAGGAAAGATGTCAATGAGTGAGAGGCGTATACTGTCTTCCTTGCACAAAGGAAAGGATGGACCATGAATAATGAATCCAGTCATGCTGGATCAGGCCCATAATTTCCTTTGTTCAGTAGTTGGTGTTCCAAAGTGACCACTTTCTCTGGGGTGGTTGGAAGAGAGCATGATCGTGACTGGACGTCCTTTGAATGTTTACCTGTTTGAAGTATCTAATAGTGTCATGCTTAATTCTAGAAGTGACATAGTGATGTTTGAAAGGAAGGGCAGGTAAATGTGGAGAAGAATGACAAAATGGTAAGATCCTTCATGGTGGCAGACCAGAGAGAGTGGGAGCCCATAATACCTTGAGAGGCCCGTTTCTCTAGGCTTTTGGAAATGGTCATTTTTCAGCCCCATCTGGAAATGCTGGGGATTTTGGCTGGGTTCTGTTGCAATGCAGAGCATGTGCTCTACAGTCTCCTTCCCACTCACTCTTTTGTCTTCTGATAAGGGTGTTAAAACGATTTGACTGCTGCTTGTTCAGAAATTAAATCAAGTGCTGGAGATGGCATTTTAGACCTAAGGAGTGTAAGCAAGGATGGTTTGGTTCCTTTGCTCTGTTTCCTTGCTTTTGATTTCTTTTGACCTGTTAGATAGCATGGAAAGTTGTGAGGCAACGGGGGGACAGCAAATGGGAACCCTTCTGCCATTGACCAAATGTTGGTTTTATGACCCAACAGCGCCAAGCAGGCAGGCCTTGAGCCAGGATGCTCTGGCGTGATCTGGGCAGTTGCCAGCCTGCCGCTGCTCCCAGCTGTTGCAGAAGAGTGAACCCACTGACAAAAAAGTGTGGCCTCTGGGAACTTGTAAGCAGGGTGATTTCTGAGCTCAAGCAGAGCAGGCTGTCAAAGAATGTGATTGTGATTGAAGCTGTTGCCACAGCTGCCAAAGGGGAATCCAGAGGCGGGGAAGGGAAGGAGGTGGAGGAAGAGGAAAAATTGATCTTGAAATCTCTCTGGGGCAGTAGAAGGTCTGGCCGAGAGAGGATATGATTACCATCTTGTCTTGATTTTGACTCTGCCTCTTGAGAAGGACTTTGATTGGAGCCTGTGCATTTAAACAACCTCCATCCTCCCTGCATGTAAAAAAACGACCGTATCTGGAGTGATCAATCGGTGGTAAATCTTTTTTGTGTTACTTTTTTTTTAAAGAAGTGCTGCTTTTCTGTTTCTGTAAAAAGACACATTTGATTTTTTTTTTAATCTTTCACCTTTTTGTCCGTGGCAATGAAAATGGTCTAGCTCAGCTTTCCTGAGCCTGGGGCCTTCCAGGTATGTTAGGCTATCACGTTTGTCATCCAGGACCGATGGTCATCATATTCCTGCATCGAAATGCAAGCTACAGCTTTGGCTGGCTGGCTGGATAAAAACAACTCTCACCCTAAGCAGGATAGCTAAAGAGAGATTTGCTTCCATTTCAGAGCTCATAAAAATTACTTTTTGGGACAATTCCCAAAATTCCCCAGCCTGTCCCCCCTGCCTGAATAACCCAAGAAGCTCTGTTTCTTTGGACTTTTCCACACTACACTGTTATAGGGCTATTATTCCACTTTCAACATCCTATGGAATTCTGGGCTTTGCAGTTTAGGGAGGGGCATTTAGAAGCCAGAGAATTCTAGCTCTTTGGCCTCAGTAAACTACAAACCCCAAAATTCCACAGGATGTTGAAAGTGGAATGATAGCGCTAGAACAGTGTAGTGCAGAAAGGCCCTTTTTGGCCAGCATGGAAACCCTGGTGGTAGTAAAGGGATGGAGAAATCATTCTTTTTCTGCCAACCCACTCACTGCCTTGAATGTTCTTGCAGGCACTTAGTGTTGTCGTGTGCCTTCACGTTGTTTCCGACTTACGTAGATTTCCTTGTAGCAGTGCTTCTTAAAAGTAGTGGTTGGTTGCTGTGTGGCGTGTTTCCAGGAAAGAAAGACACCACTGTAGCCAACAGGCACAAATATGGTCCTGGTCTCAGGTCCCTTTGGAAAAAAAAATGGCATTCCCGCACATCAGATAGCCTAAGAAGCACTGCTCTGTCGATGACAGATTGAGTTGTAAAATATAGTGCTGAAATAATATTTTGCATACATTAGTTGGCTCTCCTAAGGCCTGAATGTTTGTTTTATTGGAAACAGTTTGCTGAATGGCCATTGTTAATAATATAGCTGTCACTGCCTCTGCTTTTAACAGTAGATTTTCTTCTACTTCACTGTCCGTAATTTTGCCACCAGTACACAATACAGTGTGCGCTGTATAGGTACCAAATTCTAATAACACTCTGTGTATCTGCTGAAGTAGTCAGTAGTCTGAAATAGTTTGTGCTCTGGCTATAGAAAAGTTGTGAGTCTTTCGAGGGCGACGGGGATGTTTTTGGTTTTGCTGAAGAGGCAAACTTGGTTACCTTTTGGGAAATAATATTTTTGTTTTCTGTTGCCTCTGTCGCCAATAATCTGTAGCGCTTCAGAGTCTTCAAAGCTTTTAATTTGTCTCTACTTTGCGGCTGGTGAAAACGAGGTCTCCTGAAATTGGCTGAAAGTGTAATGAAATCTGTGATGTCAAGTCTGCTGGAAAGAGGCTTTAAGAATCCACAGCTAGGTAAGCCATGGCACCGCACCTCTGGATGAACTTTTGTCCAAGCTGGCATGCGCTAACAGGCAGCAAGACCTGAATGGAACAAATGCTGGGGTGTGTGTTTCTTCCATCTCCCGCATACAGTTTTTGCCGTTGGATGTGTTCAGTATTTAGTGCTGGCAGTTCAAGTCCTGATGAGTGATATATTTTAGGGGTGTTGCGGTACATGCATGTTTCTACTAGTTAGAATTTCTGTGTCTGCAGTGCTCCATTAAAAGCCCAAACAGTTCGTAAGAACCTTTCAGACACGTGATGGGCCTTTGGTAAGAAGCAAACATGGATGGTTAAATGTAATCAAGGAGCTCAAGATGGTATACGTGGATCTTTTTTACCCTCACAACAGCCCTGAGAGGTAGGTTAGGCTATGAGATAATAACTTGTCCAAGGCCTGCCACGGGGATTGTCATTTTAGTCTCTAACTCAGCATCCTCCAGTCTGAGCTTCTCTAAACACACAGAGAGAAGCTCTGGTAGATAAGAATGAAGCTCCATCTGGACCAACAGTTTGTTCCAAGCAATGGTTGGCCATCAGATGCCGTTAAGAAGCTTATAAACAGGTGACGAAAGGAGCAGCTCTTCCTGTTTTTCCTCCTCTTATGCTTGATATTTAGAGACATATTGCCACTGTATATGGAAGCTCAGTTAAGCTACACAGGCTGGTAGCTGTTGATGGACCTCTCTTCCGTCATGAATTTATCTGATCCTTTCAGCTAAAGGCAGTCAGTGCTTCTGTGTGCCAGTGATTACCATAAGAGGAACATGCCACTGGTCAAAGTTTAGTTTCTTTAGTCTGCCCTGACTCATAACTGTATGATGAAGGAGCTCTGTTAAGAGAGCTTGCTGTTCACGCTGTTAGGACAAGCAACACCAGTAAGGAGTCCTTAGTGTGGTTGGAGATCAGTGTTTTTCCAACCTGATGTCCTCCAGTTGTGTAGACTACAGACCCTGTCATCAGGAGTCAACAGTGCCAGTATGAACACAGATAAAATATATGATAATAGTCATAGCCACTGGCTACCCCCTGGGTGCGAACTGTCAGCTGTCTGCACTAGACTTCCTCTTGGTCTTCTCCCTGAGTACCCTACAGCTACAGACGTTGCTCCTCACCCCAACCAAACCTCAGCAAACAATTCCCTATTGATCAACAACATACTTTGCTACAGATAGATGCCTTGCCTCGTCTATAAAATGGAAGAGATGTGATTCCTGTCTCTTCCAAACCCTACCGCTGATAAACAGATCAACATCTCTCCAACCTCCCATATTTATTCAGCAGGCGCCTGCTTTTCTCTTCCTGAATTTTTGTTTTCCTCCCCAGGGATGCCAGTTTTTATTATGAAACAAGGCAAGATGCAAGGATGCAAGTGCTGTGGGGTCCTTGAGGTCTTTAGGATGGGAGTTTGCTCTTTTTTTCTTTCCTTCCTCTGCCAGCGTAATTGTGTTTTAGGCTCTGTCTAACGTTACAGTGGTACACCGTGTTGCTGTCTATTTTTAGACCTGTTCTGTATAGGTAATTAAATTGTCCTTTAGAGTCCTCCGTCTCTTGGTAGTGATGACTCAATATTTGTACGATCCTATAAAAGTAAAGCCTGCTTTTTCAGCCCTAGCTGGTGGTGTGAGGAGTCCCTGGTTTTTGTACACCATCAAAATAATGAGGCAGAAATGAGTGTGTGCGTACATGTGTGTGCATCTTTGCTCCTCTCTCTGGTTCGTGAAATAAACTGTAATTACTTTTTTTCACCCTGGTCAAACTCACTTAAAAGTAGGTTGTAGTGTAATCAAATTAAAATGACAACAAATCAACAATTCAGATAAAAACCAAAATCAACAAGCAACAGAAAGAAGCTGGATAGGAGAAGGAGCAACTGAAACCATTTAGAACCCTGCTTTATCCTATCTTGAACGTTAGAAGAGGCAAGCCTTGTGATACAACCTGTGCACCCACCCCCCTCCATCATTTGCAACTCAGAAGACCCTTTTCTCATGGAAGCTAGTCCAGCTAACAATGGAACTTGAAGCGGGTCTCATCTGTCTGTTTATTTTACTTGCTGTTATATGATGTTACAGTCGTACACTGCCACATGGTGCAAATCGCTGGGGGATCTGGACAGTGTACAGGAGGTTTGTAAGTACATGCTTCCTTTGTCGTTGGTGAAATCTCCTAAAGATGTTGGCTATCACAAGGAACATCCTCTCAGAAGCTTCCTCAGCTGTCTGCTTTCAAGATGGTCACAGCTGTGGGAGCACCCATAAGAGAACATTGGGCACGCACTGGGACTTCTTGTGAGGTTTGCTGGCCAGATCAGTTTTCCTTCCCGCCATCCTACGACCTGCTTTTTTGTATCTCTCCATCACTTCTGTTCCAGGGGAGCCTCCCCTCTGGGCAGCTCCAATCAGGTTGAACAGCCCTTTAAAAACTCACCCCACTTTGTACTGGGGGTGATGTTACCCTAAGAGTCAACGATCTTCTAGAAGGCCCTCACCAACATTGCCTACTGAAGTCAGGTTGTGGCAGAACTAATGTGCTTCCCAGTCAATCTTCTTTGTCATGGGTTAACTAAAGTTCCTTTTGCCTCATAGGAGGACTGTAGAAGATTCAAAACAACAACTCCCACCCACCCCCATTTACTTTATAACATCACATACAATTTGAAGAAATGGTCTCCCCATTGCTTGTTATACAAGATGGTCCCAAACCACATTGCTAGTTTTCCTCTATGTGTGTGAGCACATTTTTATTTGTAATGCTAATGAAAAGACTTAATATTCTCTGTCTCAAGAATTTATGAAATTTTGCAGGATTTTATTCCTTTGTGCATTGCAGTGCTTCTTGCTCTTCAATTATGAATGGCTAGATTATTCAACATGAAAAGCAGCTGCTGTTGAGCATGGTTGCAAAGAGGCTGTAAACATGACAGATAATGAGGCAATTTCTAATTTAATAGAGTGAGTTCATGGAAGGTTTCCTCATTCAAAAAGAATTCTATCCTCCTTCAATTATTGTTATTATGATTTTTTTTTTTGGCATAACCTGGTGTTAACAAAAACTGTTCACCTTATGGTTGTTGTGTGCATAACTTAACTTTTTTAGTAAGTGAGTATCTCCCATTGGTACTCTCCTCCTGTTTAAAGCTGTGAAAAAGTTGAAGTCTTTTATTCATCAATTGCTCAGCTTCAGTTATCATATTTGCACACTGGGAAGTTGATGGAAAATTTGAAGCAAAAGCTGGTGTTCTTTGGCTTGATTCAGAGGGGAAAATGACATTTTATTATATTCATTGTATATATATATTGAATATATGAATATGTGAATATATATATTCATTGTTGTTTCATGTTCTGTCTTTCGCTTGTTTTTTTTCTTTTAATAAACAGGGAAGCCCAAGCGATATATATATAGACAGATATATACCAAAATAAACACAATTGTATCAAATATCAAAACATTCTCATTTTTAAAGAAAAACTCAAACAACAATGTCAATAAAACGTCGGCTCAGCACCTAAAGGACAAAAAATATTTTGTTATCATTGTTGCCTACCTACAAGTTGGCTCTGACTTAGAAGAAACATAGCACAAGGGTTTTCTTGGCAAGATTTATACAAAGGATATTTGTCATTGCCTTCCTCTCAGGCTGAGAGAGTGTGACTTGCTCAAGGTTGCCTGGTGGGTTTCCATGGCTGAGCCGGGATTCCAACCCTCCCGTTTGAGAGCACCAGTTAAGGGCTTGCAAGGAAATTGGTTTCAGCCGTACAGTCCAGGTTTTGCAAAATCCTGGTGTATGAATTAGGGTTGAAAAGTATGCTGCCTTCCTTTCTCATAGTAACTGTTAATTCCATATTGTTGAAAGGTGACCTATGTTTTTTCCCCCATGCAAAGCAAGTCAAGTGTAATAGCCTGAAGCCACTGGACTCGAATAGTATTGCTGGAAGGGGTAGTCGGTGTGCTGACTAGCAGCAAAATTTTCCCCTTCAGCAAGACAAAGATGAATTTTCCTCTCAAACAGGTTAAACCACATTCTCCAGTGTTGTGCTCTAGTTCCTGACCCCCATCCAATCTTGTCCCCAAAGGTATCTGTGGTAACCTACGCTCGGCATTCCTCCTGGACGAGAAGAGGTGAATGTTGCTTTCATATTTCAAAAAATGCGTGCTGGATTAATGCAACTGTAAACTCCCTGCTGGAGATCAAAATTATGCAGTGGTGGCTGCATGCCATTTCCTAACGCAAACCTGCGAGCTATAGAGAAAACTAAAAAGACTTCTAGTCAGAAATCCTGTCTTTTCTTTCCAGTGTCAGATCATGTGCAATCACTTTTAGGAATCTGTATCTGTGGCCCAAGAGAGCCAGCATGGTATAGTGTTTGAACTTCGGACGCTGGCCCTGGAGAGCAGGGTTTGATTCCCTGATCAGCCATGGAAACCCACGGCGTGACCTTGGACATGTCACACACTCTGGCCTCCAGAAAAACTACTTTAGGGTAGTCATAAGTCAGAAACAACTTGACGGCACACCACAACATCTGGCCCAATTTTTTTCTCTGCAAAAAGTATAGGCTGTCTTTTTTTGTTCTCTTAGCCAGCGGCTGCGGTGCTTTAAAAGTGCCTTTTGCCTCCCTGGTGAGCGCCTGTACTATTGTCAAGATCCCTCAGTTTTAAAAAAGAAACGTTAAGGAGGATGGAAGAGGGGTGAGCTTCTGCTAAAAAAAATAAATAAATAGAAAACTGAGAATAAGACCCTCCCCAATTGCACTGAATTATATGTAGGCTATAACATTTAATTAAGTTAACCATATTACTTCCAATACACTTTTGAAGATTGCACTTTGTTGGGGAGGAGCTCAGTTCAACCTCAATTGAAAAATGTACCAATGAACTTAAAAAAAAAAAATCAGTGTGGGTGTGTGGGTGTGGGTCACAGCAGCAGCACAAAGAAAAGACACACAAACCCACCAGCAGTTAAAACCACCAAAAGCTTTGAGAAACAGCCATGCACCAAATGCTGGCACAGATACGCTGGTGATGGATTGAGCTTTATTTGGCAGATAGACCAGATGATTGGGTGAGGGGAGCAGATTTTTTTTTTTTTACACTGCCCACCCAAAGCATGAGCAGTGGTGTCCTGTTGTTATTTGAGCCCAGATGGAACTGAGATCCGCTCTGTAGAGTTAAAAAAAGAAAATCCAATTGGAGCAGGCACAACCAACTCCTACCCTGGTAATGAACTGAGATGTCCACAAATCCTTGAAGACTTCTTCCTCTCTGTCACAGCTTAGAGGTAATAAGCCAAAACAGAATTACAACTCCACAGTAAGAGTGAAGTCATGGGATTAGTGCATTGTGTAACATTTTCTTGTTACTTGCTAGACGTACTTTTGAATGACATGTTAAGAGGCATTTTGACATGAATTTTTCGGGTTTTGTGCTATTCATTGATAAGTCCCGTAGATTTTTAAAAAATCAACAAAAGTAATGGAAAAGCAACAGCCAAAGCAGTGAACAAAGCAGAAGGGCACTGTTCGTGCTGTGCAAACGATTATACCGGTATATGACTTTCCAAACACAATAATGGATAATGGGAACTAATGGCTTTCAAAAAGTAACTGCCTAAGCTCTGTTTTCTGTAGTAAGCAGGCTGCTCCTCATCCCAGCTAAGTCCAAGTCTGATAGAATCAAGCTTAAATGTGGAGCGTATCAACCCTACTTCTGGAGGATGGAACAGGCCTGTTTTCTGCTGCTCCAGAGACTAGGACACAGAGCAATGGCTTCAAACTTCAGGAAAAGAGATTATGTCTGAACATTAGGAAGAACTTCCTGAGGATAAAATCAGTTTGATGCACCGCCTCGGAATGTGGTGGGGTCCCCTTCTTTGGAGGTTTTTAAACAGGAGGCTGGATGGCCATCCATCGGGAGTGCTTTGATGATGATTTCCTGATTGGATTCAGTGGTCATTGCGGTCTCTTCCAACTCTACAATTCTATGATTCTACACAGTTTTAGTTTGATACTATGGCCATTTCCGCACGAACTCTTATAGCGCAATGATTCCATTTTCAACCTCCTATGGAATCCTGGGGTTTGCAGTTTTGGGAGGGGGCAGCTGGCCCCTCCCGGAACTGCAAACCCCAGGATTCCATAGGAGGTTGAAAGTGGAATCATCGTGCTATAAGAGTGTCGTGCGGAAATGTTATATGTTTAGCTGTAATCCTGTTCGCCTTTTGTCTAGGGCTGTAGTAAAGGCCTTTTTGTAATGTTTGTAGGTGTCATCCAGGACAGAATGAGCTCTGGGCACTTCTTTGAAATTCCTTGTGACTCAGACAGCAAAAATTCAGACAGCGTCTGATATTTGGCACATCCTCAGCTTTAACGGAGCAAGACCAAAAGGTTTAATTGTGCCCGGAGCTGTGTATCTTTAGACTGGATCTGCAACCATTGCTGAATGAAATGAAAGTGAGGTAGCAAGTCCCAGAGTAGCAGAGAGAAATGTACTGTTTCTGATAGGCGAATCACACTTTTAATGCTACCTGACGTAAATTTTTGGCTTGTAAGAAATTATCAGAACAGGAAGGGAGCCGTGCCAGAATTTTTCGCTTATTAATCTTCTGGTTTTTCTAGCTGGAGGGAGTTACTGGCTCTTTGCTTTTGCTCTTAAGATGTGTGAACGTTCAAAAATGATACCTTCTGCCGGTAGTCTGAAGTACCGGTAAGTGATATAATTCGTGCCACCATCTCATTCAGCTGCATCAAGCCCCTTTTATTATTTCTGTGGCTCATAGTGAAAGCTATGTATACTCTTTGGGTGGTAGCAGTGGGGCGTGGGAATGCAAGCTGCCGAAATTCTTTGCCACGAAGTATTGAAATGCCGCAACTCATGTAAAGGCTTGCAAATGTGTTTACGCAGCATATTGGACCCCATGGGTTTTGTTTCTAGACTGTTTACCTGCTGCTCCCTGTGTGAATCCATTGCAATAGATCACTTTCTTTGGGGGAAAAAAGAAATCTTTTCCAGGTAATAATATTTACCCTGTGACTAGTTGTCTGGAGCAACGCTGTCGTTCACCAAAGGCGACTAAGCCAGAAAGAGCCTGCGTGAAGAGTTTCCAGATCCCTGATTCACCATGGACTGTTCAGTTAGTTGGTTTGGCAAGCCTGAAGCTGAAGGACGGCACTCCTCTGCTCCCCTTCCTCCCACTTCAGTTGTCATATCATATTTGTAAAGGAAGCTCTGATCAGATGCAGAGCTGAACTTAATTTTGGTGCCTCTGGTACAGAGGCAGGTGGCGGCCGTCCTCCCCTCCCGCCCCACCCCGAAGGGAACTGTTGTGTTTACACGGATGCAAATCTGTCTAGACGGGACTGTCTGTAAGCCCTCTCTCCTGCTGCTTGCGCACACCCTGGCTTCTGCTTGTTACAGTTGGACACTCGCTGTTTAAAAATAAACTAACCTGCTGGTGAGACCGTCCAGCTTAGAGATGGAGAAAGGCGTGCCCTGGAGGCCTTGTCTCAGAGGGTAGCTCCGTGACATATTTGTTTTCCAGCCCTGCCAGGGTTGCTGCTTTGAACGTGCAAGAACTGATGTGTATTTCAGATCTCTCAGTGGCCTAGTCAGGTCTTTTCCATCCTTGAAAGAGAGAGATTTCATCCAGACACTTATATATAATAATATAATATTTATTTATTTGTATCCTGCCTCTCCACATGGATCGAGGCAGCGAACAACATGAAATACATTATACATTACAAATAGAATGTATTTCTATACCGCTTATCAGCTAAGTGCTCTCTAAGCAGTTTACAATGTGTTTTAGATAATTGCCCCCAACAAGCTGGGTACTCATTTTACCGACCTGCGGAAGGATGGAAGGCTGAGTCAACCTGGAGCCCGGCAGGATCGAACTCACAACCTTGTGGCTGCAGTACCGGCATTTAACCACTGCGCCACCAGGGCTCCTTAAGACCAGAGGGTGGGTACTCTGTCGCTGGCCATGCAGGCTCTAATCCAAAAAGGAACTTTTCCAAGCTCCGCTTTGCAGTGCTTTGAGCTATAGATTTTGACCCCTTTTGGACGGTGGAATGTCTAATATTTATATTTTTCTCTTCTTATTTTTCATAAATTCTGTAAGGGGGACAAAGTGGGTGGTGCAATTTTTTTTAACTTAGGCATTTTTTCCTTTAAAAAAAACACACAACTGGACCAAATTATAACAGTGTGGTTTGTGGTAAGAAAACAGTGAAACGTTGGGCTTAAAAATACAAGTTGTGAAATTACTACTATGAGAATGTGATGTTGGCAAAGAGCACCTCTTCTCCTTTAATAACTAAACCTTTAATAACTTTGATAACTGAATCAATTGAGGGAATAGGACCATACAAAGTTGCCTTATGATGCATTAGGTCATAGCTCAATACTGTTTCCTCCAATTGGTTTTAGCTCAGGACCTCAGGACCTTTCTCATCTCTTTTAAGCTTAACCCCTTAAACTGGAGACCTTCTGCATCCCATGCATGTGATCTGCTCTTGAGCTGTGGCCATATCTGTGTATTAGCAGTCCTAATACTCCTTAGATATTTGACAGCTAAATGCCAGGCAGTTGGTGGAATTGTGTACAGTGGTAGAAGGATGAAGAGCCAGAAGTAATAGGATGGAATTACTGAAAGGAATTTTTTAACTGGCTTATCCTGGTTATTTATAGTACATTGGCTGCTGTGGTGTACTTGAGCTGTGTATTTATCATGAATATTGGGGAGAAGATTTCTTCTGGTAAGAGACACAACTGTTGAAGGGGGACGTTTGCGGAATCCCATTATTTACCTTAATACTTCCACTTAACCTAGGGAATGTCTACACTTGCAATTGAATTGGTTTGGAAGAGATTTAATCATCACCACTTCCCTCTAAGTATCTGTGTAGAACCATAGGTCTAGATCCACTTGCTGATCCCAGTGAGAGTAGATTCATTGAATCAATAACGTTTACATTAGTACCAGCTTAGCATTTGGAATTGATTCAGTGGGTCCCGTGTAGTGGGGAATAGTATGTGGATTTAGGCCATAGCCTCCCCAAGGCCTTGGTTGGAGGCCATTAAGCAGATTTAAATTTTGTGGCTAGACCTATATCCTTGGTCATTGTCTAGTTCAAGGGTCACGGCTGCACTGATGCTGGGAAAAAATTAAATTAGAATCCTGTGCTGAGGAAAACTAAGCTCTTGCGTTTTATGGGTTCTGTAAACAGAGGGAAGTAAATGCTAGCTGTTTGTTGTTATGTGCCTTCAAGTTGCTTCCAACTTCAGGGTTTTCTGAGGCTGAGAGTGTGTGATGCACCCAAGGTCATCCTATGGGTTTCCATGGTTGAGCGGGGAATCAAACCCTGGTCTCCAGAGTCATAGTCCAATGCTCTAACCACGACATCACCCCGGCTAGGGGATTACCCTGTGATCAAATTTAAAGATGATTCCATTATTCCCTTTCTGAAGACTTTTGCTCTGGAACTGGTGAAATGTTGAGTTACAGTGTCGAGCGAGGGTAGTATTTTGAAGCCAGATCACGTGGAAAACATATAATATCACTTCTCTGTCACATAGGACCTGCAAAACATGAATAAGAATGTCTTCAGTATAGTTCTGCCAACCCTTGTCCTGTTTGGTTTCGCTCTCTCATTTGGTGGTGTATTTTTTGCTGCAGAGCCCAAAAGGTCAAAATGAAATTTGGCATGCGTGTTCAGACATTACTTTCTGTCTTGAGATTGAAATTTGATTCAGGTCCGTCACTTTCGAGAGGTCCAGGAAAGATGTAAAAGATACTGTAATACAATATAGCCCTTGAGCCTTAGCGATCACAGTGAAATTCAGTAAGCGCTTTTATGACACAATTGTCAGGCACTCAAGGCTGGTGGTCAGTAGGTACTTTAGAGATGGGATGGGGGACAGAGTCCTGAAAGGAGCAGAGGCACGGTTCACAAAGCTGGAGTGGTCACTTCTGTCTCTTCGTTCCATAGTGACATTGAGGCTTCAACTGGACCACTAGGCCTGTAAGCTGAAAAATCTCCCATGGATTCCATAACCCTCAGGAAGTCTTAATCCGTGCCACACCCTCGTGGGTCTCCCAGCTAAAAAATTCCAGCATTTAACTTTTAAGAGCGCAGCCTGTTTTAACTTTCAGCTTTCAGGAGCTTTGTGCAAATCGGGGCTGAGATCCTTCATCAAGGAGATGTGGTGGAGTTTATTCCCCGTCAACATCGTCATTGCTCATCCCTGGAGTGCCATGGCGGTTGTGCATTTGTAAACTGTAGGTCTCTGCAGCTGAATGTACAAACAAATATGAAATGCTTGGATGGCAACATGCAGTGCACATCTGCGCATGCATTGCTCAGTGACACCACCTGTGTGTCGGCACTCCATGTGCAACTTTGCTTTTGCAACCTTCAACAGAATACGGACTTTCCTGTTGGACAAAAATGGAACTTACCAAAGCATAAGTCACTAAAGGATGCCAGCCTTTGTTGTAGTTTATACAAATCATATTTAAAAAAGGACAGACACAGAAAAAAAAAGACTTTGGCATCTTGATTTGGCACTGGTGCGAAATTCTCTTGAAGTGGCTATTGAATGCTTGCACTGCAGTCTCACCGCGCCAAGATAGCCAGATTTGAGAAAAAGAGAAAACTCTCAGGACCACTTAAATCCTGTCCAATCCCGAGCCAAGAATGGGCAAGTTGTAGCCTGACAATGGCATTGCCTGTTTTGTATTCCTCATGTGTCACCACCTTCATCCTGGATTGTCTCTGGAAGCCTCTCAGGGGATGACTGAAATATAACCCGCTTTCTTTTACGACAGAGCAAAACAAGCCATGAAAAACAGCCTTTCCCGGAGCCAGGAAGCTGGAGTTATTGCAAGATACATAACAGTCTGTACTTTCTAATAAGCTTTGAAGGAGCGGCGGGGGGGGGCAGTATAAGTGGTGGGGAAAAGCTTGTTCTTCAAAGAAAGGGAAGACAGTCCAAGGAAAGGGGAGAAAAAGCACTCAAGATGAGTGGAAGGATTTCACCCGATCTCCTAAAGTAAATCAAATCTGAATGTCAGTGAAATAGCCCCTCAAAAGAGTGAGGGGGGGAGTGGGTTGTGGCTAGGTTGTAAGGTGCCTATTTGGTTGTCAAAAGAGTTAAGCCCTGTTTATAAGTTGACCACCCCCTTCATATACACCAGGATTCGAATTGTGGGAAGGAGAGAGTGGGAATGAGCCTGTTGCTTGCTGGCCCTCCCGAAACTGCAAACCCCAGGATTCCATAGGAGGTTGAAAGTGGAATCATCGCACTATAAGGGTATCGTGTGGAAATGGCCCTAGAGGACAGGATTGGCATGCAAAATGACCTTGATAGATGAGAGAGCTGGGCCTTGCATTTCAACAGGGATGGATGTTAGGCTACTACCTCTAGGCAGGAAAAGTGAAATGCACAAATATAGGATGAATGACACTTGCCTTGAAAGCAGCACATGCAAAAAGAATCTAGGGGTCTTAGTAGACCACAAGCTAAACATGAGCCAAGGGTGTGATGCGGCCGCCCAAAAAGCCAACGCAGTTCTGGGCTGTACCAACAGGAAGAGGTGTCCAGAGTGAGGTAAATAAGAGTGCCTCGCCTGGAATGCTGTGTCCAGTTCTGGGCACCACTGTTCCTGAAGGATTATTGACAAGCTGGAACTTGTCCAAAGAAGGGCAGCCAAGATCGTAAAATGTCTGGAAACCAAGCCTCCTGAGTTAGGGAGCTGGGGGCATGTTTAACTTGGAGGAGAGAAGGCTAAGAGGTAACAGGATAGCCATCTTTAAATATCTGAAGGGGTGCCGTGTAGAAAATGAAGGAAGCTTGTTTTCTGCAGTTTCAAAAAGTGGAAACATGAATCTCTGGATTCAAATTACAAGAAAAGAGATTCCAGCCAAACATTAGGGAGAACTTTTTGACTGCAAGAGGTGCTCAACAGTAGAATACCTTGCCTGGGGGTGCGGTGGAGTCTCCTTCTTTAAACAAAAGTTGGAGGGGCATCTTCTAAGAGGGCCTTTGTAGCTACAAGCAGAGAGCTGACCAGTTCCTTACACTGGAGGGTTGAACAACCCTAAACCTGGGACAACAGTAGTAAAACTTCACATGTAGAAATGATTTAACAAGCCTCTTCTTGCTGGAATGTTGACAGACAGTGGTCCCCATCAGCCATAGCTAGCATAGCCAGTGGTGAGGAATGCTGGGAGTTACAGTTCAAAAACATCTGGAGGGCTGCCTTTCTCCCTCCTCTGGTTTATATGCACGTTCAGAGTAATTTCTCCTTTGTTGCGATAGTTTTGTACTGCTTAGTTGCAGCCTCTTTTTGCAGTTTAAATTGTGTCCGCTCTTTGGGCTGCACAGATGAAAATGAAGAATGTACTTTCCCAGAAATAAATACATCTTTGGATTCTCCGTTGCCGGCAGCGTTGTCTCTGTTTATCTATCTTTCTGGGTTGTTGTTTTTTTTTTAATCACTTCCATTTTTAAAAATACAAATAGGCTTTTATTTTTGGCTAGCGCGCACAGAATATAAACCTCTTAGTTCTATTTTTAGGCCTCTTTAGGAAGGCTAAATTGGGTGCACTGATGCCTTGCGGACCAAATACTGATGCGAAATGGCTTTGACGTCTCCAGCCAATTTTCCATCTCTCCCAACGTGTTTATCCATCTTTGTCATCACTTTTATCTTATAAGGGCCTGTTCTCTTGTTTTCAGTGAGCAGTGAAATAACCCTGAAACCACAGTGTAGTCTTTTTTTTTCCTTATGGTATCTGGGATATCGGATGTATGTGGTTTAGTAATGATGTGCTTTCTAGCTCAAGAGCTGATGTGGAGAATGTTCTTAAAGGCACATGATAAGTTTCAACAGCAGGGAGTCTAGGAGGTGAACACCCTCAGCAGTGCTTGGATATAAATTCACTATATTTAAGCTATTTTAAGCTCTTCTGGAGGAAAATATGGTAGCATCAGCTGTGTGCAAATGTCACCGTTGTGTGTGCTGTTGATGTCTCTCAGCCCCAATCCTCTTTCTTTAAAATGGGAATAATCGTGACCTGCCTCACTGGGCTCTTAGGAAGAGGAACAAAATAAAGATTACACGTTCAGAGGATACCTATGTTGGCCATCCAGCCAAATACGACAAAATCCAAAATCCACAAAAGAGGGATACCTTTATTGGCCAACCAAAATGCAGAAAATTCATCATACAAGCTTTTGAAGCTTCACCGGCTTCTTCATCAGGGCAAAGACAAATAATAACACTTCAACTCTGTTAGCAGCAGAAAAGTAACTTCCTTTGAAATCCAGGCTGCTCCTGTCCTGTATGAAGCTAACTGCCCCTTTCTTAGGCAGAGAATAAAGGCTGTGAACCTTTTGCAAGCAGAAAAATACTTTCAGGAGTGTGTGCTGTGAAGAAGTAAATTACCCACATCCCATTGATTAGGGTCAGGATTGCATTACGTTAACTAAGCTGTATAAACGCACACCTGGGGTGGATGGATGCACATCACCTGTATAGTCCTGCCTCCGTTTACCTCTGCTCTCCCCCTTGTGTGTGCGTATGTGCCTTCACGTTGCCTGTGAATGTACAATGGTGCATGAATTTCATAAGGTTTTCTTAGGCAAGAAATACTCAGAGGTGGTTTTGCCAGTTCCCCCCTCCAAAATATAGCCGAGAGCACCTGGGATCCGTTGGCGGTCTCCTGTCCAAGTCCTACCCAAGACTGACCCTGCTTAGCTTTCAAGATCACATGGGACCTCTAGGATATTTAGGCTGCTGATCTCCCCCTTATCTGTGTCTAATTCTGTATTTTAAGTTTCTTGTTGCAAGAATGTTATGCTTCTCTAAAGTGTTACTCAGAGTGAAATAAACAATTTGTAATCTATCCTTTCAACCTAAGAAAAGTTCCTCAATTCCTACACACATGGAACCCCCCCCTCCACATATGCACATGCTCTTGAATTAACAAATAGAAGTTGCCACTTCTACACAGGATCTCTGGTTAACTTGTGAAGATGTTTCTCAAGTGCGCAGCTCTATTTGCAGGAACCGCAGATGTGGTAATAGATCGCTGATGCCAGGATTGTCTCTGATCTTAGATGCCCCAGGGTGTATCACAGAGGGTGTGACAGTTGCTGTGTCAGAGCTCCACAAGCTTGTGGCATCCATCCATCCATCTATCAATCGCATTGCTTGCATGAACAGGCAGCTCTTGTCAGAGCTCCACAAGCTTGTGGCATCCATCTACCTACCTACCTATCTATCTATCTATCTATCTATCTATCTATCTATCTATCTATCACATTGCTTGCATGAACAGGCAGCTCTTGTGAGTGTAAAGTCTTAGCTTAAGGTAATATCAGAGCCTTCAATTAAATCCTGACTGCCACATGGTGATTGATTCTAGCAATTACCCCTCTCACCCTCAGTTTGTGACAAGCTGCTATTTTACTAGGGAAAAACCTTGATTAAACCATCCTGTCTCTGCTAATTGTTAGGAATTCCATTCTTTCTCTCTTTTTAAGAAAAGAATCCTTTTTATCAATCTATTTAGGAACACACATGACTGAACAATGTAATTTGCTCTTGAAAGCACTTGAGCTAATTGTTGGGATTTCCTTCTAATCTATGTGTCGTTTCTCCCCATCCTTCCAAATTCGTTCTTCCACCCCCCTCCTCTCTCCAAACAGCTTGCATTCAGTTTGGAGCATAAAGGAAACCAATTGGGTGTTACGGAGATCAAACCATGGCCACAAATGTTCTAGTCCAGTGCTGCTCAGAGTGGTGGTCCATGCTGGCCTGGGAGCCATTGGTTGGTGGCCTACGTCAAGTTGCCAAGAAAGAGAGAACTGTTGTAGCCAAGGGGCATAAATATGGTGCTGGTCCCTGGTACATGGGGCAAGGAGAGGAGCTTGCCAGTCCACTTCATGAGATAGCGTAAGATTTAGGAGGAGAAGGTAGCTATACATCTCCATATTCCTCTCCGATGGCTGCTTTCTCCTTTTGGCGAGTTTCCTCGGTTCCCACATTTATTTATATCTTTGGTCGTTCATTACGTGTTTACACAAAACCTGTGTCAACTGACTCCATTTAGACACTGTATTTCTGTCCGTGAGGGGTGGATATAGAAAAAAAGCACCCAGTCATCATTCTGTTTTTAAAACCACAGTGTTTGTATAACTACCCCATAGCAGAAGCAGTGACCACTGTGGGCAAGTTCTCTCTCTTTGTACACACGCTCTGTCTCCAAACTAGTTCCCCCTCTGTTTGGGACCTTGGCTTGTTCAGTGAGGTCAGAACTGGACCTTAGACATCCCTTTGCTCCTCGCTGGGTAATTACAGAAGGATTTTCCATCATTGCTGTGTTACGCACTCTCCTGCTTTGATGCTACTCCTTTCTGTTTGTGCCAAATTGAACCGATTTGCATTTTATACTAGAAGGATAATGTTACAGTCGTTCTTCATGGTCTCTGTGACTCACACCATTGCATCTTGTGACTGCAGAGAGCCATGTCTCCGAAGCTTCTCAGTCGGAGGAGCTTTTGCCTAGAAATCCAACCCTCACCTCTCTAGCCCTAGTTCCTTTATGTTTGCTGTGAGAAGAGTGCATCAGGAATTTTCTTCATGTTTCCAGTGGGAATACATCAAGTAGTTTCACTATCATTTTCTTTCATCATCTGTGGTCATCCTTCCACATTTGTGGGGGTTAATGGCACAAGACCCCCTTGAAAGTGGAAAAACTACAAATATCTCTAGGCTCTCTCCTTTCAGCCAAAAAGACTCCAGAGACAGATTACAGATTATTAATTTAGTGTTAATGTACCTACCCAAGGTCATCATCATTTCCGAAAAAGCAAACGTTCTCATGATGTCCAAACGTGTGCTTTTGGTTCACTGTGGCCTAAACAAACCAGGATTTATGAACCAATAATAACACCCGGTTTAATGTTGGTTTATGATCCTGGTTTGATCTTCACTAAACCTTAATCCTGGGTTCAGGCATCACAAGAAGCTACGCCCTTCCTTTGTTAGCTGACCTTCTCACAAAAAAACAGGAATGAATGGGCTCTGTGCATGACTCTCTGTAGAGATTGTTTACATCCTGTTCTGTTAAAACCCTATTTTTTCTCTTAAAGTTATGTGCAAATGCAGCCGCTGCCTTTGCATTTCTAGCTAGCAAGCCATAGCAAAAATGTTGGTAGTGGGCTTACAGTGCAACTGCAAGCATGTTTACTTGGAGAAATGTTCCATTGAATTCAATGGGATTGCCTCTCTCCTCAGTATCCTTACAAATATATTCTTATTTCCTGTGACTGTAGTGCTTCAAAAAGTTGCTGATGTTCACAGGCATGGCAGTATCTGTAGTATTGCTTTTTCTAAAGGTAACTGGGAAGAACGTTGCCTATATAGACTGTTTATGAAAAGATGGGTATCTTGCTTTTTCACAGCTCATGCCTCTTCAGAATTGTCAATGTGTGTATGTATGTATGTATGTATGTATGTATGTATGTATGTATGTATTTATTTATTTATTTAAAAGTATTTCTGTCTGGCCTTCCAGCCCACAAGGATTCCCAAGATGTTGAACAAATAAAAGCCAGTTAAAACAATGCAAACATAAAAACATTTTAAAACACACACAATACTCTTTGAAAACTTCTAAAGGCAGTCTACAAACAATCCTAGAGTCCAGTTTCAAAATATTGAAAACACTGAATATCATGAGGAACAGTTTGGGCTGCTGTCTGAAGCTTGAAAGAGACAAGACTGACAAGAGTATTCTTTAAAAAAGGGAGTGCAAATATTGGCCGATGAGCAAAACTAAAAGTTTTGGCTGCACTCAACCATTAAAGGTAACATACTGATACTCCCTCAAACTGATAATGTAAATGTTTGTACCTCACTCAGCTTTCTAACTGGGATGCATTCGCACCTGCAGCCTTTTTCCAAGATAAGTCCTGGAAAAAATTGATACGGTCCCTATCAAGGAGCGGCCCATTCCTGGACTGCCTTCTGGGCGCTAGAAAATGAACGGCTCCTTAGATTGAACGGAAGCTTGATTTAAGCAGGACTTGAAAACGTTCTGTGCACGTGCGTGCAGTCAGCCGGTCGGCTGGCTGGCTGGCTGGCTGGCTGGCTGGCTGACTAAGTGAGAATATTCCACACTGCAGCATTTTTGCCAGTTCCGATGGTTTCAACATATTTCTGCCTTGCTTCCCTGTCTCACAGCTTCCTGGGGTGGCTAGCAAAGACCCCCCCAAAAATGTAAAATATAATAAAACCAGAGAACCAGGAGAGGATAGTCCACCTATGTTGGACTACAACTTCCATCTGTAGTTAGCCTGACTTTTATCTCACCTGTGCCATCCGTATTGACATGCTGGTGTTACATACCGATGGGCTGGCACGCATGGTTAGCACAATAAAATGTTGCATAGGCCACATGGAAAGGTTCCAGTGGACTTTCGCTGTGGCTGTGACCTTACGTAAACCAGTCCCTGAGCGCCAAGTATATTTTAGGTGAGCTATAAATATTAAATGATGCAGGCTCTGTGCTTTTGT
This sequence comes from Ctenosaura bakeri, assembly GCA_948474755.1. Classification (NCBI taxonomy): domain Eukaryota; kingdom Metazoa; phylum Chordata; class Lepidosauria; order Squamata; family Iguanidae; genus Ctenosaura; species Ctenosaura bakeri. The sequence continues at coordinate 134,763 of CAOLHI010002194.1, forward strand.
TTCTTTTTTTCTTTTCTTTTTTCTTTCTTTCTTTTTTTGTCAACAGAAACACGGGTCCGTGCCAACGTTGGGTTCACTGGGACAGTTTGAAACTGTCTCTTGGGACTTCTGCTTTGTTTATTTCAGAACCACCGGCTGGTTTTCCTTTTAAGCACAGGTTCATAGCAGTCAATAAACATTTTTATAATGTGGCCATGTTTACCAGTGGTGGAAAGCTTTTGCAGTATGGTCTAATATGTATATATTTAATGATGCTATAAAACAGAGTTTTTCGAGGTGTATGGAATTCCTGTTTCTCTTCGGCTTTGAACACTAGACCAAGTGGCTGTAAGAAGCTTCCCTGTGGTGGAGTAGTGTGGAAAGTTGGCCTGTTTTTTCTGTTGTGATCCCTTATCTGGCTGTGGCTTATCGGATGAGCATGTCCCTCCAAGACACCCCCACTGCATTTTTTAAAAAAGTGGGGGGAAATACATATAGCAAAAAGAGGAGATGCTGTGAAAACTGAGGTGAGAAGTTGGAGATTCTGGTGCTACTTTACATGCAATTTTATTTATTAGATCTTTGTTCCGTGTTTCTCCCAAGAGCTGAAAGTGTTAGTTAGACTAGGGGAGACAGCAACTGACTCAAGTCAGCTTGCTGGTTGAAAAGGGAACTTGAAGATCTTCCTTGTTCTGAGTCAGACTCCAAGCGTTATGCCACACCATCTCTCGCATGGTAAGCTGTCCCCTGGCAGACAGCACTTCTGCGTTTGAAATTTGTAGGAAATGGGCATCTCATTTGGAGCTTGTAGTTTGGTTAGGTGACCAACTGTGTTTTGGATTCTCACCACCCCTGGTGCAGAACCAATATGGAAATTTTGCATCATGTCCAAGTTAAACCCCCCTTTGAATCTTGCTAGGCTGCCTTGTTGCGTGTACTTGTTCGACCTTGCAGGGATGTTGATGAGGTAAAATGAAAATCGCAGTTATATGCCCTGCTAAGCTCTTTGGAGATGCAATGGACGAGAAGACAAGCTAGGCAAGTAAAAACCCAAGTTCTTCATTGAGGAGTTGATTCAAAACCATCTTCATGTTTGGGTTAGTCTGTGGTAGCTGTTAGGGGGAAAGTGGCAAGGGTGTGTGAAAATGCTGACAGATCCGTTTAAAACAAGCAGTACCCGCAGCAGAATGTTGTAGCATGGATTGTTCCTCTCTGGTGTTTTTGCGTTCATCCGTCCATGGCATTTTTCATAAACACCTCATCTCCCTTTCCAGAGTTCTGTCTTATTTTTTCCACCAGCAAGCCAGTCCTCCACGTCCCGCTGAGGGTGTTCTGTCCGCACTGGAATGGTTACCCCCCATGTTTTCTTTTCAAATTCTAAAAGTTTTTCTCATACTTCTGCAAACATAGCCTGCCCCCAGCCGGGGTGATCCCTCCCAATTTTGGGTGGGTGGTGGTGGTCTGGCTTCACCAGAATCCATGCTTGAAGGATGAGTTCATTATTGCTATATAGGATGGGAATTTGCTTTGTGGGCCCACACCCCAAAAGAAAACATCCAGAAAGAATCAGCTACAAGCCACAATAGAGTCCAGCAAGGACAATTCATGGAGCAAAGCAATGCTTAAGTTATGGAAATACAGTTACCATTTTTTTTTTAAAAAAAAAGTACGCCTGTGAAAGTACAGTGAGGGTGCGTTGATGGATGATTTCAAAAAAAAAAATCTATCCTCTTTTAAACAAGTGTTTAATGCCGCAAAGGAAATGGTTTCAAGAGGAAACAAAAGCTAGGATGTTGGGCTGGGTTAGTCATAAGAGAGCTGATACTTAGAGAAGGTTTTAGTTTGGGGTTTTGGGGTTGTTGTTTGTTTGTTTTTTTGTTTTGTTTTTTTCTGGAGCAGAGCTATTTAAATTAACAGCAGTTTAAAAAAGAAAGAAAGAAAAGGGCTCAGTAGTTGTGTCAGTTCACCCACAGTCTGCTTGGACGGCCGCCAGGGTTCCCATAGCTACAAAGAGTTACTCCTTGCTGCCAGCAATGAATGGACGGTTTTGTGGACTGATGGTGGAGAGAGGAAGCACTCATACGTTGGGCTTCAAAGCAAGCGCGATGGGGGCATTTATGTAATTTTAGAGTTTTGGAGACCGGCCGGGATCCTGAGAGTGGGAGCTGTGGGCTTTCATATTTTCGTTTCTGGCTGGGGTTTTTAACAGGCATGATAAGATCTAGGAGAACCTTGTTCTGGTGGGTCAGAATCCCAATTGCAGCTCTTGGGATCCTCCTGTAGTAAGATCAGTGCTGGGGGATTCTAGGAGTTGTAGAACAAAAGACAAACCAGCGAACGAACAAACAAAACTTTTCCAGGCTCTGAGCATCAGAGTTCTGTTTCATTACCATAGTTTATCAGCTACCATTTACACTTATTGATCCCAGGAACCTGTCTGGTTCTCCTTTAAATCCATGTGAAGTCAGTGGCCAGCAGATGTTATGCCATCCTTGGACAATCTATCAAGTCGGATGTTGCTGTTTTTCATAAAGTAAACTTTGGCTTATGACAACGCTAGGAACGAAGGGTTTCCAAGATCCCCGATCACCAACTGCCCTGCTCAGGTGTGGCAAGCTCAGGACAGTTGTGGCTTCCTTGATTAAGTCCATCCAACTATAGTGAAATCATCCTCTTTTCCCCTTGCCCCCCACTTTGCCAAGTGTGACAGGCCCTTATTTCTCCTCCAATTGGCTTGCCAGTTCCACTCTTAATAAGGTGCCCTGTCAATATCACTTAGTCCTGATGCCACCCTCTTATCACAGCCTCCCTGTAGCAGGGCTAAGGTCTAAGTGTTCACTCCAAGCTGAACAGTTTGTCTAAGGTGGGTTCTCTTTATTATCAGTGACTTCAGATAACTCAGGCTGACTCAGTGGTTATAGAACAAACTGCAACATTTATTATAGTAACATTGGAAATAAAGTCTCTTGTTAGAGTTCATGTATAGTATTATGTTGACACATTAAACTGTTCACACTTCTGACAGTCTATGCCAATAACTCTCAGCCTTAGACGCCAGTTCTCTGTCTCTTTTCCTCAGCTACTTAAACATAAACCAGCCACCCTCTCTGGCAAAATCTCACTGGAGGCTCTCTTTCAAATAGAATCTCTGCTTTATATATAATTTCTTTAATCCATAAGCCCATAAGTGCTGGATTTGACTATCAGGATACTACTCCTGTTGTCTAGCAACCCACAGTCATGTTGCACTTGCATTGCAAATAGCTGACTCCCCAGGCAACTTCATCACACCAAGTATTATCTTTTTTCCCCCAGTGAGTCGCATTGTCTCATGATATGGCCAAAGTACGACGGCCTCAATTTAGTCTTCTTATTTTCTAGGGAGAGTTCAGACTTTATTTGTTCTAGGACTCATTTATTTGTCTTTTTAGCTGTACAGGATATCCTCAGAACTCTCTCATGGCACCACATTTCAAATGAGTTGATTTTCTTCCTATCAGCTTTCTTTGCTGCCCAACATTCACAACCAAACATAGAACTCACGGCAATAAACAATCTAAAATTGTGAGTTGTGTGAAATATTTTCATCCATCAGTCGTGAAACTCCTTTTTCTGTTTGGCAAACCTGTTCATAATTTTATAACTTCTAAACTGTAATTTGGAGTGCAAATTGTGAGGGGCTAACAAGGATTTTGTAATAAGGACAAAAGTAACACCACCAACCACCATTCTGTGCCAGGAGGTCTCATAGACTGTGGAATTACACATTTATTAAGTACTTATACACTGTCTTTCACATCATAGACCCCCCCAGCTTTAAAATATATATTGCAAGCCATAGAACAAAAATAAAAATCAGCTGCAATTTAAACAAAAATAAGAATCATTCATACTACTAATGGGAAAGAGCTCCAAAGATACAGGGAATCACTACCTGCAAATGCCCTGTTTCCAGTGCCTAGCTATTTGATAGATCTAGATGGTGGGATAGGCATCAGAAGCTAAGCCGATTGGTTCTTGCATTGGTTGTGTTGGATGGGTATCCTACAATGCTCTTATAGAACTGTTGGATTACATTGTGTCCATCTGAAGACTAATGTCAGATCAAGCATGTGGCCTTCCAAGTTCCATGGCAGCGGATTCCCTTGTTTGCTTTGTTTAATTTCTAAAATTAGAAACACTGAGGATCAGAAGGTCAGAGGATGTGATTAAGTGTATGCTGCAGCTATCTGGAATTTGTGTTTTCTAGGCCCCAAGGCCCCGTGGGATGCTTTGAGTCTGAAGAGTAGAGAGCAGAAAATGTATATGAATGAGAGTGTGTGCACGGGCAACAAGGGAGGGGGGAGATGAAGACAACCAATTGGCATGCCGCCTGCGAGAGCCAAAAGGTTGCCCACCCCGAGGAAGACTGACATGGAACCCCCAAGAAATGGGACCGCTTGTGTGTTATAATCTGTGCACGTGCGAAATTTTGTTTGACTTTCTGCCTTTAGAATGCAGCCACGCTGTTCTCTCTGCCTGTCTCTCTTTGTCTTTCTGAAAGAACAGAAGCATTCATGAGCCCGATCTAATAATTCCAGAGAGTTGAGTTGTTCCCCAAGGCCCTTTATCTGGAAATAAAAAGGCTCTCCTTAGCTCCTCCGCTTCTCTTTCGGAATACAAGTGCTCTCCCCTTTCCGATTTCCCGCAGGCCTGGCACACTGTTAAAATTGAAATATCAAGATGTCTGAAGCAGCAGGATGCCGTATCAGTGTGTTGACACCTGGAGGAGCGATTTTTCTATTAGCTTTTATTTAAAATAAAAGAGGCACTTTGGTTTGGTGAGCAGAATACACGTTAAATAATATATGAAGACCTTGTTCCTGATGCAAGACATCTCCCCCCACACACACTTCTCTTGGATAAGGACTCAGCGGCAGCTCTGAAATTAATTGTAATTAAGGGTCACCCATAAGATGAGGAATAAATCCTGAGTTCTTAACAATGCTGAGAAAGGAATAGATAGGGCAATGGTGGACTTGCGGACTGCCGTCTTGTGTGGTCTGCTTATTTCATGTGTCCGTGCCCCAGCACTGTGTGTTTAAAGTAGAAAATGTGATGGTATCCTTAGCTTCGCTTTAACAGATAAGTGTGTTTGGGGCAGGGAACCTTCTGCCAGTGAAACCTGGACTCTGTCACTGAATGATGGCTTCTTGTAACTCTGGGGTTGGCAAAGCATGGCCTCCAGATTGCATACAGCTTCCAAGATATTTATTATGGCCCCCAGTGGGGGTTTTTAAACATTATGATATCCCACCAAAATTCAGTGGCTAACCACTAAACACCCTAGCTCTATTGCTGGGTGTTAAAAGAAACTAAGTGCTATGATGCCATGACTGTTACATTGATCGTGGCCCTTTCGCACAACAGAGTTATAGCACTACGATTCCATTTTAACCACCATGGCACATCCTGTAGACTCCTAGGATCTGCAGTTTAGTGTGGGGTACTTAGAATTCCCAACCAGACGGCCCAAAGTACCTCCCAAAGCTGCCAATCCCAGGATTCCATAGGATGTAGATGTGGCAGTTAAAGTGGGATCATAGTGCTATAATTGTGTAGTGTGAAAAGACCCCATAGTGCATTTCATTGTCCATTTCATAGCAACTGTCAACATGTTTAATTTCAGTTTAAGTACATTTTTAGTACATGTACCGGTATAAGTATAGATGTAGTAATAATTAAGCAAGTATGGGTGGCAAGTATGGAGAGCAGTAAGGATTCATCTCTTAGATGCACACTTTAACACCTTGAGAGGAGGTTTGAGCATGTCAGGCAAGCTGAGAGTAATAGCCCTGGACAATAAGACACTTTTAAGAGCCTAGACTCTTAGCAGGATCATGGAAGGCAGAATGCTCCAAGCAGAGACACCAGACAGAGGCAGCCATCCTCTAAATCAGCAGAACAGAATGGATAGTTTCAATGATGAGGGTAATGGATAAGTTACAGAAGGGAAGCTACTGCGTTTTTTTCCAGGGAAAAAATGGGAAAAATTATTTTCCCCAGGGCTTCAACATTTCCAGAAATTTTATGACTCTAGGCACTAGGAATAGTGATGGGTGACACTGGCAGAGACAAGCAAGGCAATGGCATTTTAGCTGACTCTTGTTAAGGACTTTTCAGAAGAAGGCACTGATAAACCACTTCTGAATGTCTTTTACCATGGAAACTTCATGATGAGACAGTGTAAAATGAAGTGAGAGAAAGTGGTGGAAAATAAGATCCCCAAGTGGGAAGGTACTCAACCAGCTACTGGGGAAGAGCAAAGCAGAAGTATGAGCAATTCTCTGTCTAATGACAAAATGAAGCTGAAAGGACGTTCAGCTGCAAATACGCTGGGATGTGAAAGGGAAGTCTGAAGCTGCACCCACACTTATAATAGGAAACTGAAATGCAAGGAGGATGACAATTCTTCGAAGAAAGAACCTTTTGATGAAGTGGAAACTCCCCTCCAAGCACCTGGAAGAAATAAATTACCAGGAACAGATGGCACACCAAGAGAGCCTTTTTCAAGCTAGAGAGGCAGAATCCATCCAAACTGCGACAAAAATCTGTCACCAAATGTGAAAACCAAAACAATGGCCCATTGACTGGACATGCTCAGATATGTTCCAGTCCCCAAGAAAGAGAATGTAGTAACCATTGGAGCATTGCGTTATCCCCTGTGCAAGCAAAGCGATGCTCAGGATTTTCCTACCTTATATGAAACAAGAAATGCCAGCATGAAATACAAAATGATAAGAGTGATAGTGATGATATAATTGATGATATGACGATACGATATTATGATGATATAATTGCCATTGATTTGGGGAAAGTGCAGCTTCATAATACTTAGGTCACTGTTAGTCGTCATTATGATGCCAGATAGACTACGTTCTTTTATTTTACCTTGTTTCCCACTCCAGACTATTTGTATTCTCAGACCACTTTTGTTTGCATCCTCATTTCAATGTCTTTTCCCTTTCTGATTGCTTTCTACAGGGTCGCTGCGGGTAACAGGTCTGTTTTGTTCCCCACCCTTTGCTTCAGAGTCATCGCCATGCGCAACTGTGTAATAATACCACTGAAGCAGCAGCTGAAAGGCTTTTTAAATAATCCAGAGTGACATGGAAATGATATCCATCTATAAATCAGTCCAAACCACAAACATCTGAAAAAGATTTGCACTTAATCCAATTTACTTCAATCTTGTGCTTTACTTAAAATGACACAAATGTCAAAATGGGACTCTGATTCTCCTTGTTGGAGCATCTCCTGGAGAGAATGGAAACAGAAGGCAGCTTCCCATGCACTGCTGACTGTCAGAAATCTATGGGTTGAAATTAAAGCAGCCTTGCGAGTAAATTCACAGAAATTACTAGCCTCTAGAAACCTCTTACTGGTCCACCACACACACACACACCACACCAAACTATGATCATTGTTTGTAGACCCACAACAATTGAGGCAGCTCTCGTAAATGTTCCCATGCTCTGGAGCCGATTCTGAGCTTGTCATAGATGATCAAATGAACGGCTATTTTAGAGCTGGAATTAAAATCTCATACGTGAGTTGTTTGTGGATCAGTCTTCACCCTGGTCTTTGTACCGTGTCACACAGGATGTACCTTTTCAGGCTAGAACTTCCACGTCTGGAGGTTGAATAATTATACTGAGCCATAAATTTTAAATGGAAGAGCTAAGCCATAACCACAAGATTTTGTTGCCAAGTCTTAGGTTGTTCTTTCCACACATCAGTGCCTGTTCGCCTGTACATTTGCACAGGCTTGCCCATTGAAGTTGCTGTTGATCTTAAGTGGTGTTGTTGCTATCTTGGCTGTTGCACAGTTGACGATACAGTGTGGGAGACAGACTGCTGACTCAGTTGGGGCAAGAATGGAAAACTCATGACACACCAGAGATGAGTTGTCTGTTCTTCTGTCCCCGCCCGCCCCCAATGATAACTCCTAAGTGTCCATTTGTGATACCATAAACAGGGCTTTGTGCTTTTTTATTTTCTAACTTTCTTACCGTCAGTACCATTTTTTTGTTTGTTTTTGTGAGAGTTGCTTGTGCAGAACTTAGGCAGGGAGGACAAAAATCAATGTTGTGCAGCAGTGGCCAATATTTCAAAAATTGGGATGCCAGTGACAGTGAAGGATATAAGCTCCAGTTGTCCCGATGTATTTGTTGTCGGCATGGAAGTCAGAAACATTACATTTTGGGGTAGGGGGAGCAGAAATCCCCCAGGATATTCAGCTCAATGTGGTCACTAAAAGTTGTAGTCTAAAAGTGAACTTTTCCAAGTTCCATCTCATGACAAGATTTCTCTCTTTGGGCTTCAGTTCCGAGACATACCTGTGCACTGAAGGAAACAATCTCCACGTTGAAAGGAGGGGTAGCATAGCTCAGTGATGGAATATATTTTTTGGATACAGAAAATCCCAGGTTCACCCTTGGACACCACCCTTTGTGGGCTGTGGCTTTCTCACTGGCTCCTTCCCAGAACTGGATCTCTTTATCAAAATGCACAAGGTGATTTTCCTTGCATTCTCCTTCTGCCAGGCAAGACTTTTTCATCCAGTCTGCTGGAGAACCTGTGTGGCATAGTTGAACTATGGCCCTGGAGACCGGGGTTTGATTCTCTGCTTGGCCATGGAAACCCCGTGGATTACCTTGGGCATGTCACACACTCTCAGCCCCAGAAAACCCTGGAAAGGTTCGCCCTTAGAGTCACTGTAGGTCAGAAACGACATAAAGGCACACAAGAACAACAACCACCTTTTGGCAATTTACCAGCGCTGAGAAATAGGCACGTCACCATTTTGGGTGCTGTATCTTAGCTCAAAGAGGCCTTTTTAATGGTGATTTCAGTTTAAATCTGTTTTAATTGTTGCATTTCTTTTGGGTGTCATGTTTGAATATTACAGTACTTCTTTAGTATTACTGTGTGCTCACTGGAATCCTTTTTTTTGGTAGATTTAAGCTAAATCATATATGGCCTCTGACACATGCCATAGTGGCATCAACTCACCTTCTGGATTTGTCCATGGCTCCCAGACAATTTCTACTCTCATTTTTTTTCCAAGCTGTAGGTTTAGGATCACTGATCGGTCGTGGGGCACAAGGAACTTAACTGGCACAAGTAAAGCCTGTCCCCATGCATATTGCCAGGAATGAAGGCCAGAAGTTAAAGTTGGCAGAGGAATTATGTCAGGAGGAGACTTCTGAAAAAATGTGGGAAATGAAAAGTTAGCAACAGAGTGGCTTTGGGAAAGAAATGCATCTTTTTTCAAAATAAACCATTGACTTGGGTTTCTTTTCTCTTTTTCCTTGTGTGGGTAGTCTTTAGTGGTTTGTTTTTCTGCTGCTGTGACCTTTCTTTCAGTTTTTTGTTGCTGAATTGAAATGCGACTTGAACCTGGCAGAGGTCAACTAAGCCAGCTTTCCCCAACTGGATGCTCTCTATCGGTGCTGGATGACATCTCCTAGCATCCTCAAACGGCATGCATAAGCCTGCTGTCTGGGAAAGAGGAGGGCTGTAGTTAAACACATCTGAAGGAGAGGGAAGGCCACAGTGTTCTGGTTTGTGTGTCTGAGTGTCTGTAAATACAATCTCTGTGTGGGTGGGTGCACTTCAAATTTCAATTTTAAACTGAAGCAGGCTGAACAGCTCTTCCCTTCCCCATCTTGTCTCTCAAACCTTGCCGATTCAAAGGGAAAAATCTCTAAATCAAGCCGCCGTTTCTCTCTTTCTCACTTTTTGCTTATATCTGCGCCAGTAATTGATGGCTGGGGTGAGTCATATCGGAAGCACATCTTCTTCTTTTTCTTTTCTGAAGAAGAGGGCTCCTCTAATAATAGTAACTAATAAAGATGCTCGGCTTGGACGAGGGCAGACAGTTCTGTGGCGAAAGAGGTCTTGCTCAGAGCCACGTTCAGTTTTGCGGCCACCAGAAAGAGAGGAGAGAGCTGAAGGCATTTTTTGTAATATAATATGTGCATTCGTGACCCCTGAAGAAAAAAATAAAGCAAGAGTGGAAATAGAAATGACATGTGCAGTGTGGACAGATTTCCTGTTTTATGTTGTGAATTTGTGTTTGTCTAAAATGCCAGTTTTGGGGAGGTCCCTTTAAAGCAGTGGTGAACAAAGTGTAGCCCTGGGGTTGTTTGCACCCCCTCTCCAATTTTTTTTTTAAATTGATTTTGATTCTGATCTTGCCTAGCCACACATATCCTGGTTTTCATTGGTGAAATGTTGGAGGAAATGTCACTGTTGATTTTATGTTTACCTCTTGTTCTTATTGTTCTCATTGTGGAGTAGTGGTTTGAGTGTTGAGTATTTCCCTGCTCCGAACTTGTTGAGCTACAAGCATTATTCAGGTTCTTTGGTTCTGTTGCTGGCTGTCGTCTTAAAAAGTCTGTAAGTGTGAATTATTGGGAACATTGCTGATGAAAGAACTCCTTTGCATTTGCAATAAGAAGTAAGCAAGTGTGTTAGGGGGGTGCTAGGTGGGGCGATATGGCCTAGCCACAATAAGTTCGTCTTAAAATCGCCGTAAGGCGGAAATAGCATGAAGGCACACGGCAACAACAATTGCTGTGCCATATTTACATTTGCTTTGTTTTATTTATTCCTGCCTTTTTCCCAGAACTGGATCCAGGGTAGTTTGCCGCACAGGTTAAAACAGAGCTTCAGTATGCCGACTGCTCTCTCTCCAGGGTATCTGATTTGGCAGTTGCAAAGACAGAACGTGGGGTTGGGAATCTGTCTGCTCCTTGAATGAAGTGTTAATTTGAAGGTCCATAATGCCCTTCCATGGAAACAGAAATAACTGTTTGGTACCATCATCGTGCTTATTTTTGCGGTGTCCAGTTTATCAGCGGGTGGCCAGTCTCCTTGTGGCCAGCTCCTGTGTGCTAAGTTGGGCCGGGCCTCGGCTGGGCCATACTGGAAGTCTTACCAGCTTGATAGAACCTGCCAGAGCTTGCATTCTGCTGGCATAGCCCTTGAGAGCCTAGTAAAGGAATTATGGGTTGGATTCCTTTTTTTTTTAACTGTAACAGATATTTTGCTACAGTTGGGTTGATAGAGTATCCTAGCAGAATCAGACTAACAGACAGCCACTTGTTCACCTATGGTGATTAGGATTTGCCTCCAGCCAACTCCACAGGGAGATTTTTAGAAAAGTTATCTCTTTTGTTCCCTATTTTTTTCCAGAGCCTCTGTGCTTTCTAGGTGAGTGAGTAGGCTGGGAAGTATGAAACAAAAACGGTAAAGGGCATGGTGGGCGGGAGGACAAATTTTCTGAACTTAAAAACCTACAGAGGGCTTTTTTGTTGTTGTTGTTGTTGCAGTTGTCCTTTTGAAACGGAGGAATTTGCAAAAGCTGTTTAGAGACGCAGCCGGGGTTCAAAGCAATCCAGGCTTGCATTTTGCAGCTTTTACCGGATGCTCAATCGTTAAAAATATTGTTTTGTGATCCGAGCAATTATGTTCGACAAAGGAGTCTCTAGCAGGCGGCTTATGCGACATTCCAAAGGCATCGGAGATTGTTTCTCCCAGCAGTACAATTTCTGTGCATTAGCGAAGGGTGGCAGCCAGGGGAGGCGGGGGGGGGAGTGACTCAAATAAGCATTGTGTTTCTGCGAGAGATACAGGTGCTTACAACTGAAGGAAAATGACAAAAGCATTGTTTACCCTAATATGTGGGCACAAGGGAGCTGCAAATGGAAGATTATAATGGGCTGTTGGAGCAAGGAAGTTCTTGCGCTTGTGTTTAATGTATGTGAAGAATGCCGATCAGTTAGTAAACATCTCTTTGGATATTAATCTCCTCTGTATGGTAAACTCATTAGTCTGCTTTGACGTGGTGTTTTGCTGGCTCCTTCCCCCTTCGTCTGCTGGGTTTCTTCTGTTGTGGAGATTGGTATTCATCGTGCTTTTCTTTTCGGTCACCCCTGACCTAAATCTGAAGATGCCTTTGACGGAGATGCCGGACAGCTTTCCCTACGTCCAACTTTTCTGCCCTTGCTTACTTTTTCCAGTAAAGTCTTTTCTTGAAGAATGAGCACCTGAATATTTTTCTTGGCCTCTCTGACCCCCTGTTTGTCTATTACTTTGTCTCTCGCTTGGCAGCCTCGCAGTTGGGACCACATTTTTGTTATTGAAAAAATCTGTATCCGTTATTGAGGGGCAAAAAAAGGTACTGATCCAAACAGTTAATTGCAGCTTCAAGAAAGTGTTGGGAGCAATCCAGTCATCCCTGGCCTTTCGTGTTGCAGTCGTGGCCAGCCAGTGCATAGATGGGTGTGGAAAGCTGGTAGGGCTCAGGAGTCAGCAATCTGGATTTGGCTGCAGGACTTGTAGTTGCTGATCCCTATGCAAAGATAAGAATGAGATGTGCCTTTTGGTTTCGTTCCGTCTTACACGTAATGCAAGTTCAATATCCTTGCTTAGAAATGCTTACAGTGGTAGCTGCTCTGTTGTACACCTCCTTTCTTCTCCCTCCCCCTTTTTTTAAAGCCCCCAGTGGTGTTAACAGTGCTAGAAATGCAGACACGCCATTGTCATGTGCATTTTTAATTTTCAAACCTATTTCATGCTTTTGTTATTTTTTTATACAATAATTTTATTAAAGTTTCCACAAATAAAACAAACAATTATTTCTGCAGTGTTTACATGCAGTATTCTTCCTTCTTTCTTTCCTTTCTGGATTACAATTGTTAATATTCCTCTGTTTGTCACGTATCGCAATAAAATGTTAGTAATCAGTAATTCGTTACTTCCTGCTATATTTCTCTACTCTACTTGTTACATGATATTTCAATGATTATTACCCTGTATAGTAATTGATACCGTGAATTATGTCTTGTCTTCCGTCTACTCCCAAATTTGCACTTTTAATTGCTATGTTGGCTTGATGATTTGGCTACAGTTGCATATGGAGAAAATTCATTCTGTGCCTCTAATGGCACGGCCTGAGCCCTCTGCTCTTGAGAGTCTGGAAGCCCTTCGCCTCCCCCCCCAAATTGTCTAAAATTGCTATCCCATTTATATGGTTGTTGGTTTTTTCTTCTGCAATGGACAAAGTTCCAAACACAGTTCATGGGGCCTGAGCTATTTCTTCACCTACGCACGCGCACACATCTGATTTTCAAAGGACACTTCCTTTGTCAACATAACATTCCACAGGATCAAACAGGAGACTTTGAATGCAAGGCTGAAAACACCCCTCTGTCCTGCCAAAAGAGAGAAAGAGGGAAAAGAGGAAGGCTGGGAGCAAATAGATGAGTTCTAGGAGGTGATTTTGGGGGACGAGTGTTAAATACAGGTAGCCCCTTGGCGTCTTGGTGATGGAAAAGTGTGCAGTCAAGCTCCTTGCATTTCAAGCAAAGGGCTTCTTACCGCCTGCCAGTCAATGATATTGATGTTCCACACCTTTTTCCAAAAGAGGCCAGAAGATGACATGGTTCTTAGCGTAGGACCCAGCTTTATCCCCTGAGGTTTGGTTCTGGCCCTGGAGTTTCTGATGGACACCTATGTCAAGGCCAAGTCATAGATAGGCTTGTCTCTGTCATCATCACGTCATCCCCTTTGTTATTGATAGGTAGGATTTTTGTTTTTTGTTTTTGTTTTTTAGCCTTCACTTTCACTGGCGTTGTGTCCCTTGGCTTGCAACCAGGGATGGAAAGAATCTTTGAAGAAATTTGAAAAAAATGGTCAAAAAATTTGTTGGGAAACCCTGATGAGGAGAATACTAGACTACTGAGAATCTTCATTTATTCTATGCAAAGTCTGCACTTCTTTTTCTAGAGACAACAGCATTTTCGGCATCAGAACCGGTGTTTAGAAAACAATATTTCTGTGCCGAAATGCTACTTTGGGCACAGGAAACGCTTTTTCCTGCTGTCGTTTGGGATTTATTCACAAAGGTCACACGTTTTTTGCCCAGGAAATAGCACTTTCTCTCTGGGAAACAGTGTTTTCTGCATAGGAAAAAATATTTCTGTGTGTAAATATTTCTTTCTGTGCAGAAAATGCAGTTTCCTAGGCAAACAGCCATATATATGAATTTTGCGCAGAGTACATTCTGAACTGTGGATTAACTTCAAAAGCGGCACAAATTTCGAAGTCTTTCTCAAAGTGGAAAGAAATTTGCTAAAATTCCTGATTACTTTGAGAACAAAATAAGTGAACAATTACATCCTTACTTGCAACTTACCCTGGACTGTGGAGTAGTAGATTGGGGGTGATTCTGCACACATCTACATCAGTTTTGTGTGTGTGTATACCTGTGTGCTTACAAACACATACAGCTACTCCCATTTTGGTTGAAGCCTATGACCTTTCCACACTACACTGTTATAGTGCTATTATTCCACGTTCAACATCCTGTGGAATTCTGGGCTTTGTAGTTTAGTGAGGCCAAAGATCTCTCTGGCTGAGAATTCTAAATGCTCCTCCCTAAACTGCAAACCCCAGGATTCCATAGGATGTTGAAAGTGGAATAATAGCACTATAACAGTGTAGTGCGGAAAGGCCCTATATTTTGTTAAGCTTGTTTTCCCTTGTCTAATGGAGATCAAGAGATAACTGAAAGGAAACAGAACCTTGTTTGTGGTGGGATGGGCTTGCACTGTGACTGGTTATTTTGGGGGGCGGCATTGCATAAAAATGGGGGGGTTAGGGCTCGGGATTGTATAAAAAGAAGAATAAAAACTTGCACTGTGGAAAGTCTGTTACCAGAAAAGCAGGTTGTGCACTTCCAAGAAAGAGGAGGGGCATAACTGAATCATGGCAGCCTTCCCACCTCCCTCCAGGCACCAACGGGGCAATTTATATCTTTTATAATTAAGAGTTAATGCAGGAACCAAGTTGATTGCCCCTTCAAACAGCTGGTAGTCAAGAGGGTGCGTGGAGACATTTGTTACTTTTAATAGAAATCCTGACAAAGCAAAGTGTGCAGCCATCGCCAAGCAGCATGGCTTTAAACTGTCCATAAAAACCAGCAGGCTGTAACTTCACTTTATTTGTACCTATCTCGGGCTGTTTGCACAGACAAGAAGAGCCAATTCGAAACATCTCACATTTTTTTTGCATCGTTTCCTTTATACAGTAAGAACGCCAGGGCTTGAGGAAAGGGCAATCAAAAATAACCAAGAGGCTGGATTGTTTTCTCTGCAAGGAAGGCTGAAGCATTTGGCTTTAGCTTTGTTCGGTATAAAAGAAACTAGTCCTATCTGTGCCTGCTCATTACTAACTTTCCCAGCGTAAGCAATGTTCCCATTGCTAACTATTGAGATAGGCAGCTTCAGCTGGCCCAACTGTCTGCCTGTAGAGCTGTTGGATTGGGGTTGCATGGGCTGCATAAAAGTACAGCCCATGCAACCCCAAAAACAAATAAACAAAGCCCCCAGGTGACCAGAAGCCCACTTCTTGTTTTGAATAACAGATATTGTTATTCAAATGCAGAATGAGAGAGCATGGCATCGTGGTTTGACCCCAAAATGCCTCCTTTAACACAGGAGACCTCCTTGGGGACTAGTTTTCCACAGTGGCCCACCCCTGTGTTAAAGAAGCCAAGGGGATCTGCAGCCTCTTTTGAAAAGTTTTCCCTCTCCTCCTGGAGATTCTCAGAAAGAGAAAATTTATGCTTCTTTGGGCCAGCCCACATTCCTGTTCCTGATCTAGGATCCAGTTTTGGAGTACAACTCTTGTAACCCTTGATAGATGGTTATGTCAGCTGGGGTTCATGGGAGATGAAGTCCAAACCCTCAGCGAGTGGGAGTTGGGCCATGCTACTTTCAACCCAAGGCATGGCTGGATGTGATAACAACTAGAAAATTATGCATGGAAGAGAGTGTGTGAAGCCTTTTCTCCATCTTTCGCTCAATTAAATTGATTGGCAGGAGATTCAGGACAGGCAAAAAATGCCGCTTTTTCACGGCATGTGATTCATTCAGGGAATTGGCTACCAGATCTGCAGATTCTGTATCCACAGATTCAACCAACCATGGCTTGAAAATATTCCCCTCCCCCAATAAAAAATTCCAAAAAGCAAACTTTGATTCTGCTGTTTTATATAAGGGACACCATTTTGCTACACCGTTGTACTTAATGCAACTTGAGTCTCCATGGATTGTGGTATCTGCGGGGAGTCCTGGAACCAAACCCCAGTGGATACCAAAGATCCACTGTAATGTAAAAGCAACAAACATCTAGAACAGGTGGCAAAATGGAGAAAAAAAATGCTGATTTGGAATCCTGGTTTCTGATGTAGGTATTTGACTTACCTTCTTGTAAGGCCTACTTTGACCAGTGTGACGTAGGAAACTGGCTTATAGTGGGCTAGACCATCAGTCTGTCTACTTCTCCAACCCAGTGCCCTTTTAATGAGTCAGGAGTACACATTCCATAGTTCTCAGTCTTCATCTTCAGTGTCACTTTCAGACAGGTATTTTTCTATTTGGAGATGCCAGGAATTGAACTTGAGACCTTCTGTATCCCAAGCAGGTACTCTACGACTGAGCTACTGCCTCCTCTCCATCGTGGCTTTGACTCATCTCTAACTCTCTCTTTCCTTTGTTTATCTTGCAGTTGCAGCATGAAGCAGCCGGCACGTGCATAATGAGGAGGAACTCTAGGATTCTCTAGTACTTCACCTAACAGATTCTGGAGATTTATAAGAAAAGCCGAGACCTTCTGGATTTCTTCTACAATGTCTGGATCTACTCAGCCTGTGGCCCAAACCTGGCGGGGAACCGAAGCTCGTTATCCTCCACATGCCATGTCCTATCCAATGACAATAAGTCAGTCACACATGGTAGGTTTTTTAAATTCTTCCTTCTGTTCCTGCCTGTTGTATCAGTTAAATTAACTTTATTGTACTCTGGAGGAGGAGTGTAAATATTAGATTATTTCATCCTCGCATGTGAGGATGAGTAATGTCCCTCTTTTTCTCCCTATTACAGGAGAAAACAAATATTTCTGTGCAGTTTTTGCCCAGTGTTCACACATCCCAAACTGTTTTGGGGAAAATAATTCTGTCCAGAAATGGATGTGTGTTGTTTCCCCCAAAAATACTGTATTTTCTGTGCAGTGTTTCTAGGAAGGGGCGTGTTGTACAGAAGTGGTGTGTTTTGCCTAGAAAAAAAGAGCAATTTTACGAACAAAAAACCTCCATACCATGTTTCTAGAAAGTGTTGTTTGTAGGAGAACCATTGTTTTTGTATGGAAAGTACGTTTTTCACACACCAGCCCCCACCTTACCCCACTCCCCCCACTGCAGTTACGAAAACACAAATGCTGTTTTTGTGCAAAGTTGATGTTTTGCATAGAAAGGGAAAATTTTGCATTTAAAAAACCCACATGAGTTTCTGGACACCATGTTTTTGATGCAAAATCCATGGGTTTTGTGTGAAAGATGTGTTTTTGTAAAAAAACAAAACAAAAACTGTTTTCAGGGTTGTATAGTCCAACATTCTCTTTCTTTCTTGCATTTATCAAATTCCCCATAGAGGAAGCTGAGTTGGTAGATGGCTTAGGACCACTTTGTTGGAACCAACCTATAGATTGAGATCAGGAGTTGGTCCTCAGACTGTGCCATAGCTTGTGCGTGTGTTTGTGTGTTTGTGCACGCACGCGCATGCACACCTTCCAGTTGTTCGTCAAAATGTGGTGACCCCATGAATTTTGTTTGGTTTTTTCTTAGGTAAGGAATATTTAACGTGATTGCCAAATATTCAGTTGCCTTCTAGCCTTTGTTTGCTGCATGAGAAGAAACTGAGAAGGAGTGGACCAAAGAAAGAGTGACGGGAGCAAACTTTCCCCAAGTCCTCTGAGCTTTAGCTTGCAAGTGGGTTAAACTCAAGTTGCACCAAGGCTGTGTGCTTAAATACAAACACATCATAATTCTTCTCCAGGGCAACTGAAATTATTTAGCTGGAGAAGCACAGTTCTGTGACCTAGATAAAGAATGCAAGTTGAGACGACGTTACCGATTACTTTTTTTGCTTCTGAAATTTCACTTGGCAGCGCTTGCATTTCTTGCTGGTGTGCCTTCTCAGCCACGAGGTCGGGATGTTTGGGATGTCTTTTTAAAAGAAGGTCTTCATTGATTTCAGTGATCCCTTATCAACTGTGGCCTTCCTGCTCTTCTATAGGCCTCAGTGGGTACGCTGGGTCCCGAGACAACAGTTACTATAGCCAACTCTTCTCATCTTTTTTTCCTTTTTTTTTTTTTGGTAGGGGGGTGCTTTTAATTGCAATGGCTGCTGCCGTTACTTTGCCCCTTTCTGCCTTCTCCTATGATGTGTATTTCTCCTATGTATTGGTGTTTCCTAAATATTTCTCCTATTAGCTCAGAGTTGGGTTTAAAAAGAAATACAACAGGAGAGAGTTGGGCAAGGAGGGGAAATGTGGTTAACCGCCTACGTCGGCTTAGAGAACTTTGCCTCTGTCCCAGCCTTCTTCTTTTTTTCAAACTACGCCTGCTGAATCATGAGCCATTCCTTTGCACACACACTTATCACTTCCTGCCAGTCCTGACCTTGGCTCGATAGCATCTCTTTTTGAAAAGTCTGTGTGTGATTTACGAGGGCTGAGAAAAGGATACGAGGAGGAACTAGAATTGGTGGTAGCTGGGGGACGGTTTGTGGACCAGTCCCTGGGAGACCTTTGCATTTTTCCTCCAACCTTCTCTTCCCCAGCATTGGCAAAGGTCTCTGTACTTTTGCCCCCTGTTTTGCCACTTCTGGAGGCCTTAGAGGAGCTTTCCCCAGTGGGTAAGGTGGGTGGATACCATGCTGAGCTGAAGTGAGTGCCAAACTGAAATGAGTAGCTCTGGGGGGTTTTTAGGATGTGATAGGATGTTGGATAACTTTCCACGCTGTGTCCAAATGTCATTCAGGTCTTCTCAGTATTGCCAAAGAAAGAAGTGGCACTAGCAGGGGTCCCTTTGGGATATGTTTTATGGCATTGTGGATATGTTTTGAAGTAAGACACTTTGGTGATACCTTGGATTAGAGAAGACAGCACCTTTTCAGATGCTTACCCTTCCCACCTAGAGGAAAGACCATATTCTCAATTCCATTTGCTCCATTATAACACACACTGTATCTACAGATATAGGATTTCTTATCTTTGGCCACAGCACAAGGTCAGATATGCTGTTGAGAGGTGTGGTACATTGGTTCGTTCTCTTTTATTGTTTCAGCAGCCCTCTTGTTGGAAGGAGAGCCCTTTCCATCCTCTATATGAATGGAAAGTGCATTGTCTGCATTGCTTTTGTTGAGCACTTTCAGGCTTGTATGAACTGTTACTACACTGAGAATCCATGGCTTCAGAAGGCTGAAGGAATTTCTTCATACTGTCTGCATCTTTCTGACACTGTGTCTGTTACTACATTTTGAATGTTCTGATCTGAGCCCTGGACAGTTATCTATATGCAACCCCACCATGGTAGGTGGTTGGGTGGAATCAGCCTCACTGGTTCTTATAGGGTAGTTGCTTAGCTTGGCCATGTAGTTACTCTAGCTGTGTACTGTGAGCCAATGGTAATTTTCAAAGCAGGAAAGGGAGGAAGATTGAAGAAGAAGGTCCACCCTTGTGCTTTTATTGAGGCAAGTTGGGCAAGTTGGAGCTCAGGGTGGAAAGCTTGCAGCCACAGCTCTTTTGTGTGTAGAATGTTGAATGTTGTGTGCACGCAGAATATAGGGCTCCAATTGCATTAGAGTCATTCTCTGGGGGCCACCCACACCGCATGACAGCAGCTACCCTAAGATCCTAGAACAGAAGCAGGAGCACGCTTCGTGCAGAGCGACAAACAAGAGAAGAGCTCACTCTGGGCCATTTTCACAGGTGTTGCTGGGGAAAAGCCTCGGAGGAGCAGGGCCTGTTACATGGCTAAGTTTTGCAGTCATGCACAACCATACAACTTGGGAACGCTAAAACTACAGGGCTACTGGTGGCAATGTGCTCCAGGCCCCTGGGGGAAGGAAGCTCACCCTCTAAATTGGCCCCGGCATGGTTCTGCCATGTTGCTCACTAGAATTCTTAGTATTTTGTTTGAAGTTTCCTAAAGAGAAGAAATGGTATGCTAGAGTATAAGGTGACTATCTTATTGTGCAATTCTGATATGATGAGACCTCTCCTAACCCAGCCGTTGTGGAGTAAATGTTTTTTACAGTTGCATGTGAAACAGAATAGATGCTAACTGGAGCTTCAAGCAGTTGTCAAAAGCTTTGGCGTGGATTCGGTCTGGTAAAATGCAGGTTAAATGATTAACGTTTACTCCGTTGGCCAAATGGCTGCAAAAGGTGTTTGTGGGAGGCTGGAAGAGGGGCCTGCTTGCTTGTTAGGCAGGCAGCCCAAGTGCAAGGGAGTCTTGAGCCAAGCATGGAGAGAGAAAATCTTATGATTGGCCCAGGCCACATGGCTCCAGTTGCAGAGGAGGAGAAAGGGAACAGGGAAGGCTCAAAGGGGGGATTCTGTGGCAGAGCAGGCAACCTGTTCTTGGCACGGAAAGAATTCAAATAGCAAGCAGGGCAGCGTGCATACTTGTGTGTGTATGTGCCTTCATGTTGCCGGTCAACTTAAGGAGTGCCACCTAAGATGCCACTGCAGAGTCATATTCTGTGCCAGTTAACACTGAAAAAGAGATAAGAGTGGCGTGAGACCCGCCTGGCTTTAAGGGAGGGGTCTTTCTTCCTCGAATGACTGGTAGGAGGCTAGTCCCAGGCCACAACCGAACAGTTTATGAACCAGAGCCTCAGGAAGCAGGAAAAAAAGCTCTGCCAAAAGAGGGTGGGGATTTGGAAGAGGTGTTCAGGAGAAGCACAACCTGATCCCTATTTCCTTTTGTACATGTAAGAAAGAAAGAAAAAATCCAAGCACATTTCTTTTTCTCCTTGATCCCAGGGTAAGGATGAGCTACAGGCAGGAATTCTCCATGCATGTGGCATCCAGCTTTTTACATGTGTGCATGTGTCTTGTGGGTGAGATGGTAGCAGGACCCCCCAATATCACACTTGCCCCAGGCCCCATAAAATGTGTGGATGGTCTTGTGCCCTTGGAGGCAAGGAGCAAAGACACTCTTTGCCCAGCGTCCCATTTCACTTCAAGCAGGACTTGCCAAAGAGGTGCTTTTTTGTGTTGTGAGGGTCCCCCAGTTACTGTTCTGGAGTCTGAGTTAGGAAAAAGGTACCTTTATGGAGAACAGTTTTCAGAATCTTCTGGCCAGCCTGTCCATTGAACATGCCTGCTGGAGGCTCCTGCCCACTGTAGTCCAAGAGTCACCTTTGGAACTTTGGCTTCAATGCTACAGGGCAGGCAGTAATTTTGTCTAATGTTTCTAAGACCTGGGAAGTGGGATTTGTGGATTTAATCAAGTCGCTCCAGCCCCCCACCCCGTTTCAAACATTGCACAGGGGTGGCCTTTAAAATGGAGGCGTTTTCAGGAACCCACATACCCCAGAAATAGGAGCCACGTGTGATTTGGTCACTGCTTGACTGATAGAGGGAGAGACAAACTCCCCAGTTCAGTAGCTTTGGAGATTAATGGCAAGGACAAGGTAACTGGAACAATGATGCTGCTGTTGTCTCTCGAGCCTCTTGTTGCATCCATGCTGATAAGAGCCAAATGAGTAATTCTACCTGGTTTACACTGCTGACCCTTATCTGAAACAACAGCTTTGATTACAAAGGAGCTCTGGAACCCTTTTTTTTTTTTTTGCCTTGAATCTGCAATGTGCATCTCTTGTTTGAAAGAAGTTCGGGTAGGCAGCTCTGGGTCGAGGTGACCGCTTGATCAATAGCTTCTCTTCTCCATTTGTTTGGAAATTTAAATGCCAGGAGTTCTTTGTTTTTTGAAGGCCTCCTTGATGAATTGCAAGAGATAACTGGGGCAACTCTGCCAGAGAAGTACCATTATTGGAGTAATCTGTAAGGTCCCACCTATTTCTTCTCCCTAGTCTTGGCTTTGAATTTGGGTTTTCAAATTTTCTACCCCAAGATGTTTGCTGTCTGAAACAAAGGACACATGGCCTCCCTCATTCCTCACACAGAAGCCAGCTAGACTGGCAGGTGACATTTTCTTTCTCCATTGTCAGTGGGAGAGTTTCTTGCATGGCATCTGAGGGCAATGATCTACTTCGTGAAGGGAAGAACAGGCCTTGTGGCACACACTGCTCTGTTTTCCAACACCGGGAAAGGGTAGGGGCACTGAAGGAAAACTAGAAGGGTGTCAGCACCTACTGGCATATGCTGCTTGAGACAATTGCTTTGTCCTGCCTGAGGCCACTCTGCCAATCAGAATCTTGGGCATCTTTACGTTTTAGTGCCTGTGGTTGAAGATGTATCTCTCAGTTTCCCTCAGACTGGGGTTGATTGTATACTTTGTTAAGAAGAACCCAGGGCTAGTTATTCGGTCATGCCGAGCTGTGTAGTCCTCTTGGACCAAAAGGTATGGTGGAACTGAGCTGAAACGAAGGCACTTGGGAATGAATGCTTTTCTTTTCAGAAGTTTGCCTCAAGCTAGAAATCTCTAGATCTAGGTCAGCCTTCCCTGAAGCTGTCTCCCTTGAGAGGTGTTTGGCTACAACTCTCATGGTTATCTGGAGATGATAGGAGATGTCATTCAACACATGCAGAGAGAGCCAGGTGGGAAAGGCTAATCTTGAATGTTGCCTTTGGAACTTAGAAGTGACGTCATCAGAACCCAAAAGGAAGGACAGGGAAAGGTACAGAAGTCTACAGAATAAGTACCGGTAGGTCTTTGTACAATGCATGTGGCACCCTAGAGAGACAGAGCTTGTAATAGCTTCTTGGTGGAGGTCACTGGGTGATAAAGAATAGCAGCAAACCTTATCTTTGGTACTGATTCCACCCGCTTTCTGGAACTCATTTTCCCCAGAGGCCCAGCAAGACCCTGGAATGCCTTTAGAAGTTTTGTTTGGATTGGGAATTCAACAGCCAGCCCATAGTGACTTCAGTTCTGGTATATTTAGTTTAGTGATGTGGCCTCTCCTGCCAGGCCAAGTTAGGTAGGTAGGTAAGTAGGGATAAACAGTCTGAGAGCTCAACTTGTGTTTGAATGGGAAGTTGCTCAGCTTCAGGAAGTACACACCAATTGACAGTTCTGTAGACCCAGTTGGCACTCCAGGCTCTTCTGGATCACCTGATCCCTGGGTAAATGGTAGCTGCAGTACTACCCTATGTCTGTCCACCATGGTAGTGCTGAATTTTAGCATAGAGCAGGCCAACAGCACCCCCCTCTGGTAAGCCACCACGGTAGCAAAACATCTGGAGGTGTCTGATTTCCACTGCTGGATTCCTCATTTGAAAGCCTCGCTGCCTTACAGGAGGGAGTCCAAGAACTTTCATTTTGCCAAGAGTGAGAAATTTCTCTTTGTGGGCTTAACTATGACTTCACTGTTAAGTATGGTGCCCACCCCACCCCCTGCCCATCATGATACCATAGCTTCTTACTTTTTGCCGCATGCAAGTATTCTCTGGCATGCTGTGGCTCCGTTTACTCAGCACCACCATAAATGATTCACAGAGAGCAATGTTGGCTTTGTACCTATTTGTTTGTCACAGATCCTATTGCTTCGATGCTACACGATGAACTTTTCCATTGCAAATTGCCTGTGTGCTGATGGGAAACATGCCGGGGAATGAGCTTCCCTAGCATAATATGGTCTTATTTGGCAAATGGACTTGCAGCTGAACTGCTGCGGTGCCTTTTTCGTTTCCCCCTGCTTGAGAACAGAGGACAGGGGTGGGCAATCACAGCAGATTCAGGAAACGATTTTCTGCCCCTGGAATCCTGTATGGGCCACACAGACTGAAAAAAAAATGGAAGTACTTGGATATCCATGTCTAGTTTTGAAAAAAGCCCAATATTTTCTTGTTAAACAGTGAGTGAAGAGAACCATCGACCTATTTAAATGGTGAATTGTTGCTTTGGAGGCTTTCAGCCGAGACAATTCAGCCCTTGGGGGGATGGGAAAAGGGAGGACTGGGTAGTCTAGATGGATTGAGGACCACAAAAACAGCTTTTGCGGGGGGGGCGGGGGCTGCTTGCAGTGCCAGGGACACATTTGGCCCATCCCTGCTTTCGGAGAGAGTCTAGAGCTCAGTGGTGTGGAGCATGTGGTTTGCATGGAGAAGGTTCTAAGTAGCAGGTGGTGCTAAAGACTTTCTCTGCCTTGGACCTTGGAGACCTTCCCTTGTCAAACCAAACAGATGGACAGACAATCTGAACCTATCATCAGGCAGGCTTCTTCGTTACCTTACTACATAATTTGATCACTGGTTATAGTTTTACACCAAAAATAGGGAACATTTTGAATCTGAAGGGGGAATTCATTTTCAGAGAAGTTGCTGGAAGAGGGAGTGTATTCTGTTGGTGGGAGAGACTAAAGGTGAAAGGATAGCACCCAAATCATCGGCATATTTTTTCTCAAAGTGCTGATCACATTCAGCCTTAAGAGAGGTATTTTGATCTTCTAGAATGGAAAAAAATCTGCACCCGAGTTTGGGAATCAACCAAAAGGATAGGAACAGGGATTGGCCATTGGAGGAACCCCAGAGGTCTAGTTTGGGACTCCAGGAGAGCCCCAGTTGGTGCCAGGGCCAAGTATTCCTTACCCTTCTTTTATCTTGAGCAGCTGTCCTGGCGTGAGGATAATACTGTATATTGTGTTAAATGTAAGAGCAAGGAGAGGATGGGTGCAATCTGCTGGAAGTATGTTGGACATAAACCTAAGAACATTGAATTCATGTGTGGACATGCTGCATGGTCTGGTCCCTTAATGACTCCCTTCAGCCTCAGTTGTCTCCATTTGAACTGTGAATTGTGGTTTGTGTCCTCTCTTTGTGAGTCTGGGGGTGCTGAGCATTATCAGGGCCAGGGGCAAGCTGGAGTTAATGTGGAGCGAGAGCAACTGTGGGCACAGTTGTTGACAAATATGCTTTCTGAGAAGGATACCCAGAAACTCAGGGCAGGCTTTTACTTGTACTGCTGTAAGCAAGGTTTTCTCCTGTTGTTTCTTGCCTCACCTAGGTTTCGGCAAAGGTGAGGTGATACCTCTCCCTCCAGCCCTCAGCCGTTGCTACAGGGCTCAAGGGAAAGGCAAAGTCTTCTCTCACTCGCAGGAGGTTTTGGAGAAGGAGAGAAATAGCAATTTCTTCTGATACTTTTTCTTTGTTTGAGGAGTCATCTATGGGTATAAGGGATGGATAACAAAGAGAAATAGAAGCTTGTCCAGTAAACTAAGTTGATATTTGTGGAGTTTGGCGTGAGCGGCAAGTATCAGATTGTGAGGAACAACTGTTTGGTCAAGACTGGGCTTTGTGTGAGATAGGAAAGCTCCTGGACAAGACAGTCTAGTAGTAGCTTTAAAAATTAGCTTCTGGAGTTAATCCACCATGTTTGGTTCTGATTGGGTCTGAGGTTCACAATATCAAACTGACTGTTGATCCCAACTTATCAGCCTCTCCCTTTACTTCAAATCAGGGATGAAACAAGGACCATTTCTGCACTACACTGTTATAGCGCTATTTTTCCACTTTCAACATCCTATGGAATCCTGGGGTTTGCCGTTTAAGGAGGGGCATTTAGACTTCTCAACCAGAGAGCTCTTTAGCCTCAGTAAACTACAAACCCCAGGATTCCACAGGATTTTGAAAATGGAAAAACAGCGCTATAACAGTGTAGTGCAGAAATGACCTAGGTTACTCTCCCACCAAAGCCAGGGCTGAGTCTAAAGTTCTTTGGGGCTGAGATGTAGAAGCCCCGGGTTCCTTCCAGGCTGAGGCTTTGCTTTGGAACAACGTTGTTAGCAAACCCCATCTGCAGCCAGGAGCGCAGGTTGGAGCATAATGCTGCATCATACCATCCACGGTTTTGGAGCAAAGAATTCTTACTCTTGGAAAGCCAGGGCCTGGTGCTCTTCACAGCATTGTTTTGAAAATTTTCCTTTTCCCGTTTGCATTTTGAAAATCAAGTAGAAAATCTGCCAGCTTTGAACAATGACATGGTGGAACAGGAAAGCAGGGATGACACTGTAGACCTCATTTTTCACAAATGGTGACTGGTTTTCCTTCTTAGGGGGCTGGTCATTTGATTTGGCAGTACCACTGGTGATCCTTTTTTGGGAGGACAGTTTTCTACTGTGCCCAGGTACTCCTCAGTCCAGCAAAACTAAGCTGGAGAAGGATATGCATGTATGCGGTTGCAGAAGAAGTATCTTTCCCCTGCCTCTTTATTCCGTTATTTATGCACAGTTAACATCAGACAACCTCAGACTGCTCGCAGGTTGTCAGTTGGCAAGTGTAAATAAAATATGCCCCCGCTCATCCTTTGGTGAATGAAATTTTCATTTGGCAGATGGGTTAGCAAGTCAAAAAGCCAAGGTGACTCATGTGAAAGAAAGCCCACTATGATATAAAACAAAAACAAACAAACAGACCCCTCCACAACAATCAAACAACCACCCACGCATTAAAGAACAGCCTGTCTTGTGTGCAGTGTCGCCTTCTGTCTGATCTTTTTAATGAGAAGTGCTGATGGATTGAACCTAGGACCTTCTTGAGGCAGAATTGGTGCTCTGTCACTCAGCTCTGGTTCCCCCACTTACTAACCATCAGGTTATGTCTATGTTGACGCAGGCTTTTGTTCTTCACCTCATGGCAAATGTGTTTGCAAGGCCAAGCGCTAGCAAAAATATTTTTAAAAAATGTAATTGTAAGTTGCTTTGAGTCCCAACCTGGGGAAAAAAGCAGGGTATAAATAAAGAAGAGTCTCCTCTATAGAATGGCTGTATGTGTCGGGGGGCAGGGTTGTTGGTTTGTTTTTGGAAGAAAAACCACAGTAATGCTATGCCCACTGTCCTCTCTGAAGTTCTTTGAATTGAAGGGTTTCAGAGAAGTCTCTCTGGGTTCTGTGACGTACGGAGGAGACCCACCCACCCACTTCTGATACTGCAAAATATTATAAATAGGTAAATGGGGGATTTAGTAGAACTATCTGCTGCTGCGTGGCTTCCAGCAAAGGCTTTGACCCTTGGGCAATGGAAATAGTTTTGACTCTCACTAACAATGGCTGTAAGACAACTTGTCCTACCTAATCGGATGTCCTCCTGGGATGCATTCACACAGCACTTTGGTACCACTAAACAGTCATGGTTCCATCCTGTGGAAGTTTCTTCTCAATCAGTGGCATTGCTCAGCAATGGCGTTCCTGAATGAGGGAAAGGAACTAAAGGCACGCTTTTTTGCCAGATGACATCCACCGTCACTGGGAGGTAGCCACCCAAATTCTGTGCCTTTAGTGGTCTATGGCTCCCTTTTCAGATCTTTGGAAATATTTTGCAGTCCCATTCTCACTGCGTATTGGTGTGTTGGTGAGCCGTGAGTGACGACAACTAAGTTTCCGAGAGTTAACGTGCTAAATCCATCGTATTGCTATGTGCATGGGCTGAGCTTACGGTAATATTGAGGTTAGCGTGATGTTCTTCTCGTGGTCAAACAGGATATTTGAGGAGGAAAGTGAGTAATATGTGCTTTGGGAAAAGACTGGCAACCGACTGGTGTTTGTTTGGTTCATGCGCTATTCTAGATGACTTCAGAGATGCTGTTTACCACCTCTTGACCTGCAGGTAAAAAAAAAATCAATGGTCAGTCATTGGTCATTTGTGTCTTCTCACCCTGTTATGCCACGCCTTCCACCATTAGCCGGCTGTTGTAATTACTCATACGTGTACGTTGTTGCAGTTGATGGTGTTTTATTCCAAAGATGGCAGTTTGTTTTTAGGAAGTTGGTCTTTGGCCAGGGTAGTACTGAATACTCAGAATAGTGTGGTGGAAGGCAAGAGTTCTTTAGTCTTGTTTTATTCTTTTTTAGCCTTGTTTTTGCCTTTTATTTAACGAGTCTTGTGCGCACTGCAAAGTTCAGCTGAGCACACTCACCAGACTATAGCTTTCTATGCAGGGCACATACACAAGAGTTCATGTGGCTTCCTTCAACTGTGGAAGCCCCTTTCCCTGGAGAATGTAGTACTCTAAGGTAGCTTCCTCCAGCCTGTTGGCTTCCACATGGTAGACTGAGTGTGATGGGAGCTATAGTCAAACACATCTGAAGGGTAACAGGTTGAGGAAGGCTGTAAATATATGAACTACATGTTCTATGAACAGTTTTTAAAGCAAGAAGCAGCATGAAAGTTGAGTGGTGAAGACTGGTATAGCATTTTAGAGCACTGGGATAAGTGGAATGCCTTTATTCCAGTTGTTCTACATGTACTTTTCCTCTCTGGTATAGAGATTGTGACTGGGGAATGAGGAAGGGTCTCTGTGTGTGAGCTTGCCACGGATGTTGGCCGTGAATAGGGCCAATCAGTTGGTTTCTCTGTTACCAAAGACTTACCCCTGATACAGAGAGCACTTTTGCACTTAAAAATGGTTTTGTTCCCTGTTAGTGATGTGAAGGAGGAGCCGATGAATGTGGATGGTGGGCTTTTTAAGTGTATTTTTTTTTAAAAAAAGGGAAAAGGAAAATTCAGACTGCTTGAAGTACTGAGGATAAAAAGGCTTAAGAGATGAATCAGTATTTAGCTTTCTGCAGTGCAGGAAGCAATCTGGGCTAGCCGTGAAGGCTGGAGGACCCACTGTGAGTTCTTCCTTACATTACATGTGTTTGCACCCTAAGATTCCCAGAACAATTAATCCTGTAGCTCTTTAGTGAGTGTGTTGAATTATCAGAACTTGTAGAAGTTACTTTTGGACTACAGCTTCCAGAATCTCTCTGGCCAGCAAGGTTTTCCAGACCTGATTTATTGGGTACACCAGGGTCAGAATCAAGTGGCTGTCTAGATGTTGTTGGATTGCAACTCCCAGCAGCCATAGTCAGCATTGTCAATCAGGATGAATACTGGGAGTTACAGCCCAGCAACATCTGGAGGCCCCAGGATTCCCACTTCTGCTGTCTACCAGTCTCAGCTGTAGCCATTGGGTTATAATGCTGTTTAGAGACAAGACTGAGGGCATCTAAGGACCTCTACTCTGATCCAAAAAGACCATCCACACAGTCTTTAGTAGCTCTTTCCTCTTGTCGCTGTCTTTGAAATCAGGGATGAGCAATCTATGGCCTTACAGGCATCATCCAAGCTAGCCAGACGTATTGATTCTGGAGAAAGGAAATCCTTGCTACCAGACTTACAGTCCCTAGGATTGACAGCGTGGCAGATTTATCCTCATCAGACCTCCTTTCAGCTATGTTGCCAGTGATGAAAGCTTCCAGGAAGCTGTCTCTTTGAAAATTCTGAGCACAAATGGAGCACTTTCAAGGAATTTCTTCTAAGCTTCAGGGCAAACCTGAAGGAATTTATCCACTTTCATCTCCCCTGCTTTTTTCCTCTTTGTGCAAAATAAAGGGATTTCACACTCCTCCTTAGGGGTGCAACCTAGCAACTATCACTGCTTATTTGAAGCCATTCTTTGCATCGTCATTGTAAGGGTTCGGGTCTGTGATTAAGTCCTTGCAGGATTCTGTCTGCAAGGATCCGGGCCTTGACTTTGTTCTTTGCAGAATCCTGCCCAGTCCCTCAGATCCAGCTGGCTGCTCAGATGCAGGGCAGCTGGAGTGGTTAGGAGCCAGCTATATAAGGCCTGGCTTTACTTTGCAGCCTTTGTCACAGCTATATGGTTTTCTGTGCTGCTTGTAGCTTCTCCTGACTCTCCAGTGGTCCTGACCCCTGGATCTTGGCCTGTATTTTGGACCTGCCTCTGGACTCTTGTTACCTGGTGGCCTTCTACTACCTTCAACCCTTGCTGTGCCCTGGCCTTCTGCTGGTCTCTATGATGGACCAGGCTCTGAAATTTGAAGGAAGAGCACTGATAGCCACAGTGAGAGAGGAAAGAGCTCTTGTCAAAAGGTTTTGGCTCATTTTTCTAAGGTTCTGAAGGGTCTGCACAGATGCAGGAAAACCCCATATCTGTGACTTCACAGATGACCACTTGGAGAACCACCGTTAGAGATCTGTGACCTGTTTTTGTCGGTAGAAGCCACAAAGAGGGAAAAGAAAAGTCATTGTAGTGTGCTGTGAATGATTCAGTTCTAGCTGAACACTTCCTGTTAAGGCAGAAACATCAGGAAACAGTAAAACTCAACATTTGGGACTGTCAAATAATAAGAGATTTGTATAGTTACTTGGTTGTGTTTTTTAAGATCTAGGCAAGAGAAAAGGGGAAGGAAAAGGAATGTATTTTTAAGCTTTCTCTCTTGAGATGCCAAGAAAAATAAGAGTTATTTTAATCCCTGGCCTCTCCTTTACTTGCTGCTTCCCTACTCCAAATGTCAAAAGTGTGAAGAAAATTGTGACTTCTCCTGGCTGCAGTCCTAAGAGGCAGGGGACGTAACATCTCTCAGGCCAGGCTAAATGCTAAAAAAAAAACACCTGAATGTTTCTTGGGAGTTGTGACATCTTTGGTGGGGGGCATCAAGCCGAGTGTAGTTTAGAAGGCTCTTGCCACACCATAGAGCATCTCTGCCATGTCTTAGAGTTGTAAGATGTTTCAGTGGTGTTTCAAATAACTCTTAAGCTCTTGTCCAGTTCAAAATGTAGCCCTAGTGACCAGCATTGTCAACTTGAAAGTCACCATCAAATACTAGGAGTTTCTCTTAGGGTGTTTTGAGCTGGAGGCAATGTAGTAGAGCTCTTACTCAGCAATATTATAGTATGTACATGGACACCCAGGAGCTTGTATGACCAATAGACAGAAGCCCTGGGATGCTGTGTCTAAGATGGTAATAAAATAATCTAGACTCAGATTCTGATTTGTGGCCCATGGTGGTTGTTTTCAGTCTACTTCTTCCATCTGTTCAATAGATGTTCCGTTCCCACTTCTTACAGGAGGTAAACCAAGCGCACACTGGAGGACTGCTGCTGGTCTGTCACTAATGCCCAATGTTTTAAATTGGTTTCATTATTCTTATTCCTTCTGATGTCACCTTTTGGGCATGTGGATTCAGATTAAGTGATGCCAGTGTTTTTCATGGTCCACTCAAACATGGCATTTTCTACGTGGGTATCACTCCTTTGGATCACAGTGGCAAACCCTCCCCTTTCATCATATGTACATTTTATACCTCAGCATATAGAAAATCCATCTTTATGGATATAATGTGGAACCGTGTTTTTTTGTGGTGTCCTGTGGCAGTGTTTGTGTGTATGTATATGATATCCTGAGATCAAGCATGAGGTAGTGGTTTGAGCACTGGACTGCCACTCTGGAGACCAGGGTTTGATTCCCAGCTTGGCCATGGAAACCCACCAGGTGACCTTGGGCACATCACACACTCTCAGCCCGCAAAAAATCCTGCCTTAGGGTCACCATAAGTTGGAAATGAGTTGAGGGCACACAACAGTGCAATATGTTAGAAGATAAGCTGTCCCCCAAATGCCTTTATCAGGACCTACCCATTCACCCCTTGCTTTTAAAAAGCATTTTACAGGAGTTTCCACTCTTTTGACTGAAGACCCAACGTAAAGTTCAGACTCGTTTTCAGTACGGTGCTGTAAATCTAATGTGGGCACTTGATCACTCCTTTCATGAAAGTCCTCTCAGTATTATGATGTGGTCTTGGTCATGCTTTAAATAATTATCTCGTTGCTCTTTGATCAAGCTCCCCGCTCTTCCCGACAGGGTCAAGCACCTTATCTGCTAATGAGGAACAGCTGAACCATCAAGGCACTCAATAGGCAGCTTTGGGGGATGCAATGGGAGAGCTTTTTCGTTAATTAAATTACTCCATTGGAGTGCCGCCCTCTTATTGGAGGAGTGGAAAGAGTAAAAGGGACGTTCGTATAACAAAGAACACATCTCTTCTGTCCCACTTTTTGTTCATTTGGAAAGAGGGAGATCTTACTTTTCTCAAGGGTGTGGGCAATGCCCACCAGAATATCTAAAATTAGAGGAAGTGGCAGAATTGAGTATCTGGCTTTTACAGGTGGAGCTTTTGTTTCCTTATTAGCCACTGCTCTCCCTTCCCAAACTAGCAGATCCAGAATAGCCTCAAAAACAAAACAGATCAAGTTGCAGTATTAAAGGCAGCAGGATTCCACTTTCCTTCTTGAAGAATTTGAAAATTGAACTTGGATGCTTTTAATATGCACAGGCAACCCAAGTTAAAGTGATTCTGTCCTGCCAAGTGTAGTATAGGCAATGAACACTAAGCAAACTCTTCTCTGAGCCTGGTTTCTTTCCTTTTTCCTATTTCAGGATGTGGGCCTGTTGGAATACCAGCACCATGCTAGAGACTACCCTTCCCACCTGGCCCCTGGGTCCGTCTTACAGCCACAACGGAGAAGACCATCCTTGCTTTCAGAGTTCCAGCCAGGGAATGAAAGGTAAGGGGAATGGGGACCTCTTTGGGTGTAGCGGAGCTCTCTGTCTATGTGGGATTGTGAGGTGTATTGCAAAACCTGGAAATACAAAGTGATGCTGAAGGCAGCCATCAAGATGATCTTTTGGCAAAGCTTCTAGCACCACAGGTCAGGTAGAACACATTTATTGTCCTGAGCTCTTGACTCATACTGTCTGTGCCCTACAGTCCCTTGAAGCATTACAAAGAGGGCAGAGATGCATGTAATCCAGGAGCTTTATCCCTGGTATTCTGCAGGATGCTGCAAGGGATTCTGGGAACAGGTGTGGAGTTCTGTGGTTTTTCAGTGGCTGCTGGGTTGCTTGTGCAGCTGGAGGATCTCTAAGGCATTAGGTCCATCCTTTGCTCTTCCTTACACTGCCTCAACTACCTGTGTGGTGCCTTCACATGGTGTAGAAGAGTGGTAGAATACATGGCTTGATGAAGAAGCTGCTGGATTCATTTTCTGGTATGTCTGGTTAAAATGGTTTCAGGTAGCAGGCAGTGGGAAGACTTGCCTGCAAGACACTGCTGATCAGAGTAGATGATACTAGGTGAGATGACTCAACAGTATGATCTGGGGCCCATTCATGCTACACAGTTGTAATACTGTGTTTCCACTTTAACTGTCATGGCTGCATCCTGGGGAATTGTGAGATTGGCATTTCAGGGAGGGGCATTTAGAAGTCTCAGCTCTAGTTCCTCACCAGACTACCAATATCAGGATTCCATAGGATGTTGCCATGCCAGTTAACGTAGAATCATGTTGCTATAATTG
The DNA here is from genome assembly GCA_948474755.1 of Ctenosaura bakeri. NCBI lineage: Eukaryota > Metazoa > Chordata > Lepidosauria > Squamata > Iguanidae > Ctenosaura > Ctenosaura bakeri. Next base: position 167,963 of record CAOLHI010002194.1, read on the forward strand.
TGTAATGTTAATATATAAATATATTTAATTAAAGATGGTGATGGTGATAATAATGATATATGCAATAGATAATATAATAATATATGAAAGTGTCTTATAACTTATTTGATTTTTTTTACCCCACTTTTCTCCTCACCCACCCACCCTTCCAAAAAGAAAACTCAGGAATTAGCAAGACTCAGAACAAGATTTAAAAATAAGTACAAGCAAAAGATGAAAAGGTCTATGCTGAAACACTCATAAGCAAATCGTACAGCTCAACGTGTAGATGTCAAGCACTGACGCTGTATGGTTCTGCATGCACAGTTTGGAAATGTTAGTGGCGGCAGGGTTGGACTGTAGTTCTCAGAACCACCCCCCTCTATCCGTGCTGGCTGTGGGATTCTGAAGGGCTTTGCTGACTGAGGGCTTGATAGGTTGGAGTCCCACCTAGTCCCCCATTTTCTTGACTTTTGGCACAGCTTTGAGCTGCTTGTGTCTCCTACAGTCTTCTGGCTTGGACTTTGCCCCCCTCTATAGGGTGCAGGCATTGAATAATTGAGGGAGTGGCTTTGCCTTTGAGTATGTGCCTCTTTGCTCTGTTGTTGGCTAAATTTGACATACTGATAGGGGAAACATCCTCCTGTTAAAGTGATGCTAAGTTATTTTTGGGCTTAAGTCTTGAAATGTGCCCAGAAAAAAACAAAAACAGAACAGGGAGCCAATGCCAATGTTGGCCTACATTCCTTATGGAGATTTCCAGAAAGTTGGGTGGTGTGTTGGCAAAGGGATGCTTATTCTGAGGGTTATACCTGGTGAGACTGTCAAACTGGATCGTCTTCCAATTCTATGATTTATGATAGCCTGAAGAATTTCCCAACTGTGTTTCTTGGAAGTGGTTGCCAAAGGCAGGCTACGGAGTTCCTTCCATTCTCCATCAGGGGAAGTTTTTAAATATAGACTGCATAAACATATGTCAAGGGTGGCTCAGGCCTAATTAATCCAGCTTTGGTGCGGCAGCCTGTGGACTGAGATGACCTCTTGCGGACCTTTCCCACACCCCCACGCTCCCCTCCCCTGTGTTTCTTGGATGGAGTTGTGGCTGGAGGCTGCAGCTGGTGGTGGTGGAGGGGGTAGGCCTGGCCTGTCACAGCAAATACTTTTGGGTTTCTCTGGCAAAGAGGCAACACCCTCCTTCCCCCACCCTGCCGCACCTCCCGCCTCCCTTTTACCAGAGGAGCAGAGAAGAGCAGGAATTCATGCAGCTGAGTCCCCCTTGGCAGATTCATGCGCAGCGCATCTGTAAGAACCTTGGCTTGGTTCCCAGGTTCCGATTACTTGGCTTCCAGCAGAGGCAGCTGGCTCTTGTGGGTTGGCGGCTGGGGAGGGGGTCAGCGAGAGCAAGAAGAGGCAAGCACAACCATGGTCTATGAATCTGGAGGAGAGAGGACACACGCAGCGCACACACATGCAACTCTGCTGCGTCTTGGAGTGGAAAGGGGAACCCAGCAGCCAAGCACCAAGCCTGGCACAGACCAGCTGACAACTCCTTCCCTTCCCCTTCCATAGAAGAGTATTCAGAAAGGCATTGAGAGAGGCGTCTTCATCTAATGCCTTGGAGATCTGTTCTCTCCTCCCTTAACTACTGCAAGCCAGGCCCTTGGTCAACAACTATGGCAGTGCTTTGGCCGTGTTGGCAAAATGAAATTGGAAATTTGGAAATTACCAGAGCTTGGAAAAGTTTCTTTTTCTGGACAACAGCTCCCAGAATACCCAAGCCAGTGTGGCCAATGCTGGTTGGAAGCATCTGGGAGTTGAGTACATGCCAAGAATTTTTCCAAGCTCTGGAAATTATTATCATGGGTCTGCTGGCAGGTCGTTCTTTGTTTTTGTGTTCATTTGTACCCCACTTTTTTTTTAATCACACCCATGAGTTCTTTGTCAGTTGTGGAATTAAGCCCTGCCTGTTTCTCAGATGGGTTCCTGTATCCCAAATCAGGCGCCCCCACCAAAGCGGGCCGTCTCCTTCCTACAGTGGAATTGGTTCCATCCGTAATCATTGGCACAAATTCTTAGCTTAGCCTTGAGATGGTTTCACCTGCAGTTGTCAGCCATTGCACCTGAGACCTCTTAACACACACAGAGTGCTCTACCATCAAGTTCTGCCTCAGTGCACCTCGTCCATTGTTTCCAAGCCATTCCCTGGAAGGTTTCCCTTTGGCAAGAATGCGGTGGGGTCCTGCCAGCTGGAACAAACAAGCTTTGAAGAGTTATTTCAAGATCTCCCTTTTGGTACACTGTGTACCACAAATAATAGCAGAGGAATGTTATGGCAAAATATGCTTTTTTCTTCCCTATTTGCCTGTTTTCTGGTCCTGCCCTCTTGAATTGTCCCGGGCAGTTCAGAAGTAGCACAGTATTGTCCAGGAACATTTAGACTGTGTTACTGATACTCCCCATTAGGGATCGGATATAGCAATGTGGCAGTATGTTTTAGATGACAGACATGCAGAAACCATACGCTCACACCCACAACATTGCAGAGAGGGTCATGGAAAGGAATGTTGTGGTTGCTTAATTAGTCCCAGGTTCGAATTCCTGTGCAAGAACGGGGGCCTAACTGGGTGACCGTGGACCAGTCACCGTGTCTCAGCTAAAGCTGTCTTACTGGATTCTTGTGAAGATAAAACAGGGAGGAGGACCATATATGTTATCTGGAGTTCCTCCAAGGAAAGGCAGGACACAAATTAATAAATAATAATTTGTTTTCTTCAGTGTTTAAAACGACAGTTTGGGGAGCATAAGGAAATGGATTAAAATAACAAAATGCAAGCTAAAAAAATAAAGGAATAAAGAGGAAAAACACCAGCATGACAAAACTAAAGTAAAACCACCCTCAGCAGAGTGTTAAGTCGTGGGCAGCTCTGAAAGCACTCAAATGATGTCTAAAACATCAAGCCCCCTTTTAAGAAGCTGGGAGGAAGGGGAAGTGCAGGATGGTAGACAGCATGCTCCTAGGAAGCACCCGCCTTGGGAAGGTAGGCTGGGAAAGATAAAATGATGTGCTTTCCTGGGCCAAAATAGCTCACGTTGGACCTCCAACTCATCAAAAGTGGCTGCAGGCTTTGGCATACTTCATACACTTCTGCTTACTCTCATGTATAAGCCCCTCAGGAAGCATTCTGTGTATATTTATCTTGGCTTGCATCCCTTATGCAACTCTTGTTATCTTCATTTAATGGTTTTAGTGTCCCCATTTTGCAGGCAGAAGTCCTCAGGTGGAGGAAGAGACACTCCCCAAGGCCATCATTGAGGGAGCTGATAACTGAGGTGAAACTTGAAGAGAGTGTTTGAAACTGTGGCAAAAAGGGAGGCCAGTGCATGGCTGGGTTTTGCCTAAACTTGCCCACCTCTACCTGGTACAGTGGAAATAGTAGTGCCGCCACCGCCAAACCCTTCTGGGGAGATCCAATCTCCCTTTCCTTCCCTGGATTCTGGAGAATATAAAAGGCCCAACCCTCTTCCGCCTCACCCTTCTGTTTTCTGGGATAAAGGAAAAAGTATTTTGTAAGTTCCTGGTAGACTTTGCCATGGAGACATGTGACCAGAACTTCCCATTCTCCCTTGAAGAACAAAGCAGGCTTGTTATAAGTGCAGTTCTTTAATAATAATAATAAAAAAGGAAAATAATGTACGAAGAATTAACAGAAGATAGATCAAGCAACTTAACTAGCTTAAAACACTGGCTCTGGGTATCGTCCCTCTGATTACAAGAGGGAGAACCAAATCCATAGGCACAAAGAAAAGAAAGATGATTCTCCAACTCCAAATTGCCTTCCTCAGCCCTTCTGTCCCTTTCAAAAGAACTGAAAACCTAACACATCTGACTAGAAGATCCGTGGTTTCCTTATAACCCTTTCCTGGGATAGCGTTCCTTGATCTAACATGATGTAATTAACTGCAAGCCTATGCCACATGGCTTCTTCTCCTTCTCTCCACAAAACTTCAGTTCTCTTTCTCCTCACCTCCTGTTGGCTAAAGGGTGTCAGGGCCAATCCATTCTCTCCCCTATGAGCTTTGCCTTTCTGCCCTGGGCTGGCATCTCTGAATTCCTTTCCCCAGCTGCTTAAATCCATGATTGGCATACTTGTCAACATACCAGTATTGCCCGCTTGGGGCATATCAGGGCCCAGGTTCTAATTCTGTGACCAATCTCCATGCTGGAGGCTCTCAAGTTTTGAATTTAACTTCAACTACCATAGCGTCATACACTATTAGTCCCAGAATACCCCATGATAGGTTTGCTTTAGGATTGCCATGAAGTCAGAAACAACTTGAAGACACACAATAACAACAGCAAACCATTCCCTCGTCCTTCCATCAGAGGTGTCACAGCTAACATCCCTAGTCCCAACTTCATCTTCCATTGCATTTATATATCTGAGGGTTGACATGGGGTTACATTTGCAAATTATTTTCAGGAAATCCAGTTATATAGCTTTGAAAGTATGTTATGTGTAGTACTCTCCCAGCAAGGGGCGGGGAGATTAATTATTATAATTTAGTCAGTGGAAGAAATGGAAACTGAAAGAAATGGCTATGCGTGCTATTTGCCCTATACTCCCCCCTGCAGAAAAAAAATCCATCGTCAGAAGAAGGTTCTTTTTATGAAGGAGGTTTGATTATTTTGGCAGTTTTGTGACTCGTTTTTTTCTCCAGGTTGGTTGTTGTTTTTGTATTGGGTTTTTTTCCCCTCCCCTTCCTGGCAATTAAGGTTTTGAAACGTTTTATCCCATGGTAACAAGAAGTATGGTCCTTTTGTCAATAACAATATATTCTGTTCACGTTAATAAGCTGACGTGCGCTCACAGGCCTCCAAAGCGGACACACGGAGTGTGGCAAGAGGGGAAAAGCTTAATTGCTATTCTTATTGAAAGCGATTAATCCTCTTGATTGAGGAGCTGGGAACACAGTGTATGGAGGAGGGGGCCGGGGTGAATACAGCAAGAGAATTGGCTTTACCGGCTTAAAATGCAATAGGATAAATTTGGGATGGATGCTCTCCCCTTTGCCTTGCTCTGTGGCCCTTCCGCCATCATTTGAAGCCAATGACTACTTCTGCACGGATTGCTGTAGCCACCAAGATGGGAAGCAGGGTGGCACTGATGAAATCTGAACTCACCAGTCTCCAGTTGACCTTAAACTGGTGACCAGATCGTGGAAATGTTAGCCTTAATGCTGATGTCAAGTTGTTGGGGAGATTCAGTTTGTCAACATCAAAATGTTAAGAAACATTGTATGTCAGCGGTTGAGTCTGTAGGTCTGCTTATTTTGTTACTTAATTTGTAAATTATTTAAATTTAAATATACTGTGTAGAGGGACTGAAGCTGACCTGTAATTAATTCAAGCACAAAGAATCAGTACTCAAAAATCATATTCTTTTGGTGTTTAGTTATTAAAACGATCAGTTTTGTAATTGCTGAAACCTCAAATGAATTAGGAGCAATGCATTGGTTTTGAACTATTTATTTCCAAGTTCTTTTGGAGACCTATCAAGTGGAGGTTCTACTTTTCCACTCTCACCAAACTCTGGCCAGCAAAGTGAACATCAGGAAGAGAAGCTCATGGGTTTTGAAAACCTCCTCTGTGCAGTAGCCAGAGGAGACTGGTTGATGCTCCTGGCCTCCAATGAAAGCTTCTAGGCCAGAGCAGTTGGCTAGCTTTGCAGAATTAAGAGACTGCTGTTTTCTGGCTGCTGGCTACCTTTGCATCCACCCCTTCCTGCAGACAGCTGAAGAAGCCCAGAATCAACTGAATGAGCAAATGAGAAAAGGCTATGACAAAGAGTCATCTCTGATTCATATTGAGAGCATCCTTGTAAACGTTATTATAGAGTGGAGTCTGGGCAGGGTTGCTTTTTGTGGAATGGCAGCAAAGCCGAGAACGACTAGGACAGTGCTGCTCAAACTAGTGGTTGGTGGACCCATGCCAATCTCTGAACCATTGGCTGCTAGTCCCTAGCAAGTTTCCAGGTAAGAAACAAACAGTTGTAGCCAGTGGGGCACAAAAATAGTGCCATTCCCTGCCTCAATAAAAAATAAATTGCTGTTCCCCCACGTCAGAGCCTGAGAAGCACTGGGCTAGAAGATGAAGGTAAAGAAGGCAGTGAATATCTGAGTCTTTGTAGAGCAGGATGTCTCTGGGAGTCATGGGTTCAAGCTGACCTCTGATCTGGAGTGTGTGTGTCTGATCATAGTGTCCTACCCTGCTCAGCTGTCATGAGGGTAAAAACCATGAAAACACAAGAGTGAAAAAGTTCCATGTTCAGGCGACAGAATGTCAGTGTTTTAAGGCAAGATCTGAGCCTTTGGGCTGTGCATCCCACACTTTTGCCTCAAATTGCAACAAAATTAGTCTCTCCTTAACCATAGTTTCTCATTTCATCCAAACCAGGAAACTGTGGTGGTTTTCTTCAAAACATGCCAGGCTATTTAACCAACTTCAGAATGTGGTTTAACGTCTTGACTTTGTCTTAATCTGATATCCACAATCTCCTAGTTTGGGCAAACTGATTAACGATGGCCTTCCTGGTTTGATTGTGCCTTGTGTATAGGGCTTCTGTGCATGAGCAAAAGCTCACATTGTGTGTATCTTTGCTTAACATACCATGGTACAACCATCTGTATTTTCTCACTGTGTCAAGTGCTCAGCATCTTGTCTGCCAAGTGGCAGGCATCAGAGGTGACAGAGAAGGCCAGAGGCAGAATGCAGACAAACTTATCACCAGGTGGTGAAAGAGGTATAGCTCAGGAGCTTCCTTGTGCAAATGGAGGGAGAGTGCCAGAGTTAGAAGTCTATAACCGGAAGCCTTAGCAGACTGGCTCTGCATTTCAGGATTAGAAAGATTCTGGGTGATTGTGAGAATAAATCTTATACTCAGTTATCCATAGTTCCCTCTTTTTCTGGCTCCTAGCCACAGTAGTCCAGCAAGCAGGAAACAAGTTCTTGACCTACAGGATTCCTTGACCGAGCCCCAACAGCACCTCTCACAGCAGTTGTAATTTTCATCTCTTTTTGTTTCCTCCCTACCACTGATGTTTGTCTGAGCCTCAGAACTGATATGGCCTTGTGGCTCTGTGACAGTTCCTTTCTTTCTTTTTCCTCCCCGCCACCCTCAGGTCGCAGGAGTTACTCAGCCGAGCCGAGCCGCATTCTTACCTCCCTGACCTAAGCAAACAGTCGGAAATTGAGTTCATCGAGACGAAACGGCCCCGGCTGGAGCTTCTTCAAGAGCCACTGCTGAGACACTCACCCCTGCTCAACCAGAGCCAGCAGGGAGAGACAGACGATCTCTCCAAGGTAAGCCAAGGAACTCTTAAAGACAGGCATGGAGGGCATGTGTGCTGGTTTTGCAAGGAGGTCTGGAAAGATACAGGATGTGCCTCCCAAAAGGCAATTGGTGCAGCCTATGATACTCTAGCTCTGTTTCCAGTGGAGGAGGAAATGGGTTTTTAAGCTTCCACCTCTGTTCATCCTTGAAAGGCAGGCTCAGGTGAGCTAAAAAGGGAGAAACCATCTTCAGCTTACAGAGCCCATTATCTGAAAGACTTCACAGTGTTTTCACGTTAGGGCATTCTGAGCTGAACCTGTAATGCATTGGACATCTTCCACGTTCAGCAAAGGTCTGTTATTAGCAACTGAGTAAGGATGTTGCAGCCATAGCAGCATTGTTTCAGAGAAGGCCAAAGTTTTAGAAGTTAGGGTGGGGAAGCAAGAATCTGAGAAATGCAGAGATTTGGTGTGATGTACTGGAGGCAGCATCGGGCTCAGACCAGGAAGGCTTTGGTTTAGATTCCCCTTTCAGCCCAGAAGCTTGCCATCTGTGTTCTGCTGTTTCTGTGTGTTTCTGCAGAACTGCAGCTGATTCAAAGCCCTAACCATTCTCTGTTTAGGTAGAATGTGATTCAGGAGACAAAATCCCACCCCCAAAAAAATCTTTCCCCTTTTACTTCATCCATTAAAGGTTACAGATTCTTTCAGCTCCTGCAAGAGGCATACATGACCTTGCAAAATGCCACATTCTAAGAGTGTTGTGAATCCTGTTTTAGCACTTTCTTATGTGATCGCTCAGCCTTTGCTGCTCCCCCGCCCCCGCTCAGTGCCACTTTTAATTTTTGCACATACTCATCAAAACCACCAGCTTTCAAGTGTCCCTGTCCTCTTGCTGGCTTTCTCCCTCCAGTCTGTTTTGACACGCAAACCCCAGAAATTGGTTTTAGCATATGCCCACGAGAGAGGAGGCGGAAGCACGTCACATGGTCGGCTCTTGATTGGAGTTGATAAGAGTTTTGCATGCGTTGCTGGTGCCCAGCATGACTGGGAGTGACATTTCATCCCTTTCGGGTTTGTTTTTGGTTAGTTTTTCCAGGTTAGCTTTAAATGCACATGGGGGCCTTGGGAGATGTGGGAGCAGTTTTGGGGGGACCCTTGGGCATTGGGATTGTGGTAGTAAAAATCATACTTTTTTTTTTTTTTTGTAACGAGAGGGATCTGGGGGCTTCAGGGGTGCAAATTGGAGCTCTCTGGGATGCACACATTTTGCCTACCTCTAAGGCCAACAGACCGATGGGCTGACTTGGTGTCAAGCACCTTCCTGTGCTCCTTTGCGTGAGCTTGTGTGTTGGGGACCATGGTGGGACCTCAGTTCGCATACAGTTGAGAGGGTTGACAGACAGCTGACTTGGTTGGGCACATTCAATCCTCAGGGTCCTTGTCGAGGGAGAAGATAGCATCTTATTGAACGCTGGGGGGACCCTTCCCACGGCCACTGAATCTTGCCTGACCCCTTGCTGAGGTGGCTTGGTTGTAGCAGCCGGAAGACTGCTCCTCCTCTTTCTGCCTTGCTGGTTCTCCTGTGCGTTGGGCATTCTCTTCTCTTGCTGGGATTAAGTACCTTTTCTTCCTCCTCCACCCCCACCCCGTAGGCTGGACCTCTGCAGTTATTAATGAAACTGGCTGGGGCCTTCATTGACCTTGGCAGGCCTCCCACTTGGCTGGAGAGTGACTGGCAAAGACCTAATCCCTAATTAAGTAATCTCGGTCTTGTTGGTGGCAGCAGCGGAGGCCACAGCTCTTTGAACGCAGAGCGCCACAGCGGCGGTTGGATAGGGGCAAAACACACATGACAGTCACACAGTCATGTAGCTGTCAATTCCACGCCTGTCGCCACAGCTTGGGCACAGATTGAGGAGAACTTTCAAGGTGACATCTCCATTTCCGTCTTCCCTTTTCTTTTTTTCCATTTTTTGTGTAACTCTCAAGAAAAGCATTTCTGAGAAAGAGGGAGAGCTCTCTCCAGCCCTGAGACGCCATCCGCGAGCCTGTAAGTAAAACAGTGTGATAGCGTAAGTGTGAGGGAAAGGTTTACAGTGAGTCGCCGACCTCATTATTGCCGCTGACTCATTTTTTTCTTTTTCTGATGCAGCATTTATGTATTTATTTATTTATTTCGTTTTCGGCGAGTGCATTTGAGGGAAGAGAGGGGAGAGCAAGGAAACAGCTAGTGGATGTTTTCTTGATATAGTTCGGTAGCTTGTCTGCCTCCTTTATTTATTTATTTATTTATTTCTGCTTGTAGGGAGTGGGTTATAAATAAGTAGGACAGGGAGAGATGGAGACTTGTAAGGGAGAGAGGAAGGGAAACAGCAGAAAAGAGGTGGAAATAAATGGACCCAATATTGCAAGGAGTTGAAAGCGGCTCCTGGATTTGAAATGTTAATAGTTCTGTGCCAGAGCTTAGCAGTCTTGGGCCCAGGATCTTATGCTGGACTAATGGTCGTATCACACTGCACTGTTACAGTGCTATTATTTCACTTTAACTGCCCTGGCAACTTCCCATGGATTTCTGGGGTTGGTAGTTTATTGAGACCCAGCACACCCTGGCTGAGAATTGTAAATGCTCATCTCTAAACTGCAAACCCCAGGATTTTGTAGGATGTTGCTGTGGCATTTAAAGTGGAAAAATAGTGTGGTAAGGCCCTAAGGCTCTGCCAGTATGCAGATTCGGTACCTCTTTCTACAAGCTTCAGATAGAACAGCCGTGGGTGTCCCCCCCCCCCAGTTAAGCCCATCAGTGTCATTACAAAGTGCCATCCATGTTCTCCATCCACTGTCAGCCGGGACCCATATGAAGAGAGGTTTGGGAGTAACATCTTGGGAAATCTGCTTGCCTGACTTGCCGTCTCCACAAATGCAATTTTTGGAACCAATCTTCTGTCACCTCCCGCTCCTTGCTTTTTAACTGACGTTTATAGCCACATTTTAAATTACTGTTCAAGCAGTAACTGTGTGGCAAGAGAGGCTGCCCCCTCCCCGTCTTCGTTAAGGCTGACTGCCTCTTCTTAGCAAACCCAGCTCATCATTTGCATAATTAGACCTTTCCATTCTGTTCCATCAATATTACAAGGTGACATCTCACCCAGTTCTCTCTGGGTGAAAGTGAATCCTTTAACTTCATGCTCTCCACCTCTGTAATTGGAAGAAACGCCGGCTATCTCCCATTCCCCACCCATTTCCTACTGATGAGAAAGCTCTGTTTTGCTATCCTGCCAGGATGGGAGATTTGCTGTATTTTTCAGCTGAAAAATAAAGTGTACACTGGGGTCTGGCCAGAGGTAGCACAATAGATCACATTTTTCACAGTTTGGAATCTCTTTTCTGGAGACCAGTGTTTTGATCTGGCAATTACAGTGCAGATTCTGATCTGGAAAGACGGTCCTCTGATTTTTATGGGCGCTCTTCTCTCCAGTAAAACTGGGCTTAAAAGAAGTGTGTGTTTAGGTGGGAGATCATTAAAAAGAAAACATGTTCCCTCTCCCCTTCCATGTTCCTTTGATTTGTGTGTGATTAAAATTGGAGAGCCTCAGGGTGCCAAAAAGTTTATGTTTGGAAGTGGTGACTGAAAATTTCTTTGAGCAAATTGGTTGGTGAATGAAACACAGGAATGTCTGGTGATGCCCAATCTTAGCAGAGTATGCAACACAACATTGACTTTGGGTTCATTGCAAACCCCAGGAAAAGAACATGGAGTAAATACATTTGGTAAATTTATCTTTGTATTGAAGAGCCTTGCTAAGATCAAGTACACAGCAGATTTTAGACTTTAATAGAACTTGGGGAGAAGTGCACAAAATAAAGACATTATTTTCACATAAAACCTGAAAGCAAATACTGGTACTCAATAATTATAACCCTTTTTATCATTTGGACTGAGAGAAATACTTCTTTTTCCAATGCTTTTCCTGAAAAGTAGGCGTGGGCTTTGTACAATGGGCAACAGTTGAAATTCTAGCTGAGTCAGACATCCCTTAAAATGTAAATAGATTGATCTTTTTGGATTATTAATTAAAAGATTTATATCTCAGCTCATGTTACAAGATCCCTAGGTGGCAGACAGATAAAATCAATTCAAAACAGCTTGCAAAATGGTTGTTTTGAAACAACAAAGAATAATTTAAGCTGTTGAAAAACATATGAAACAATTTAACAGTGAAAACAAATTAAAACAGGTTAAAAACTGGGCAGTGTAAGGGTAAGTTGAAATGCCCCAAAGTAGAAGCTACAGTAACAGCCAGTGCAATTCCTTTAAAATTAGTGTTATGTTCTCTGCAACAAGTCTAGCTGCTGTATTTGCACTAGCTGCAAGTTTCGAGTTGTCGTCAAGGGTGCGTTACAGTAGAGACCAAAAGTTGTGAACTTCTAATCCACTCCAGCCTTTCTCAGTGTGCTGTTCTTCAGATCTCTTGGACTATAGCTGTCATCATCCCCAGCCGGTACAGTCTGTGGGTTGAGTAGGGTTGGGTAGTCTTGTTTTGTTCTGGCTGGCATTGGCTGTCCAAGATTTCAGACAGGCTCTTTCTTTGCTATACCTCTGGACATGTTGGGATTTGAACCTGCAGCCTCCTTCATGCAAGACAAATGCTCTACTGCTGAACTATAGGCCTTTTCCTAAGGAAGCTTTTATCAGCTGTATAAACGCTAATGCTTATTGAGGTGTATTGCTAGCAGTAATTGGAAAGTATTCCATCTGAGAGAGAGAGAGAGAGAGAGTAGATGTAAAGGTAAGATGGTAGCCCTAATGTGAATCCTTAGCAACTGTTTCTTATTTGCTCTTCTCCTTAAGGACTTCTCTGTTCTTTCTTGCTTTTAATGCCCACCTTAGCACTGGGGGGGGCGCATGTGTGAAGTTGGAGCTTCATCTTTGTGCTCCCTCTTGGGAGGACTTGTTCTCTTGGAGCTGAGTTCATAATGTGATTGGGCTCTTGACAGACCCAGCTTGCAGAATGATGTGGGTGCTTTGTAGAATTGATTGAATAAAAGCAACACCCATTCATGAACCCATCAATAGCTGGACAAGTTCCCCTCTCCCATAGTCACCTGGGAACCAGCATTCAAAAGCCGGCAGCAAGGAGTTTTGAGAACCTCCTCGGTCCCTTCTGAAATTTCAGTCTTTCCAAAGAACAACATTTCCATTTCAAAAGCTGTTGGCTCAAGTGTGTCTCAAGTGGAAATTTGTTTTCCTCCTTTCCCATCTTTGCTTTCAATGTGACCTTTAGAAATCTCATTTCCTTTCTCTGATAACGAAGTGCTGAAAAGAGCGTTTGGGGTGTTCCCTCCACCCTTATTGCTTCCCATAAATGAGATTATAGGAAAGGAACCAGGCTTGGAATAGCTTTTTTCCCCTCTCTGCTTTCCGCCAGCTCTCCATAAAAAGAGGATGACTGTGACAAAGCATACCAGCTGACAAATTCTAGCAGGGTGGCACCTTTCCACCTGTTAGACAAACCATGCACATACACATACAGAGGTTTAAGTACTAGCAGATCTAGTATTTGTACAGATTGGGTAAGCTAGTTTTCTGGAGAATTTGGCTTTTTGCAAACAAGTCACAATCTCATGCACGAAGCTTGCTTACTCCCACTTAACGTCCTTCTAATAGTAAAATTTCTGTGTGTGGTACTGTGAACTCTGTTCAGTTCTGGTACTCAGAACAATTCCTCTGCTCAGAATTCTTTAATTCTAATTGTATGTCTTCTGGTCCATGGATCTTGGGGTTCTGAATTAAAAAAAGAAAGTTAGCTGAGCCAGCTAGATGTCTTTCCACCCCAATTTACACTGCCGTCAAGTGACTTTGCAGGGTCCCAGGCAAGAATCTTTCCCAGCCTTTACCCGGAGATGCCAGGAATTGAACCTGAGACATTCTGCATGCAGAACATGCATTCTGTATCTGAGTTGCAGCCTTTTCCTTTTTGTTTAGCAGAACAGTACTTAAAGAAAAGCAGTAAAGAGGTCTCCTGGATAGATTGCTGAGCTAGATGGACCATGGTCCAGCTTTCAACCCAACTTGCAAAGAAAATAGCACCCCCTTCTTCCTTAAAGTTAATTTTTGCATCCAGTTTCATGTGTCTTCTTATCCTGCTTATCCCACCACCACCCCCGTCTTCCCTCCCCTGTTGTATTCATCTTTATGGTGTGGCACCTTTTCCTCATGCAGGTGTATAAAGCTCAGATACTGGTTGGAGCGTGGCCCTACAAAATTATGTATCATTTCTGTAATGAGGATGTATTAAGACTTGGCAGTGAACGTTGTCTTCATCTCACTTCAGAAGATGCCAGCCGCAGAGGTGTGAGGAGAGGAAGCAAAACCTGTGAAAACAGGCACCTCGCCTCTGGGTGCTAAAAATAGTAGGCCTAGTTTTGTCCTTGGGGCGTTCCTGTGGCATTGCCTTGCACTGCAAGGCAGGCAGTGTGGGGAGGTGGAAGGCAATTGGGAAGGTCTCGGTGCCAAAGCCAAGGGAGACGAAGGGCTTCTTTGTGTTGGAAACGCCTAGTGAAGGATGGAAAAGAAATTTTCATTAACTGTTTTTTTTTTTTAAATGTATCCAGTGTCTGGTTTGTGAGACTATTAACAATAGCACGCACATATATTTCGGTTTCCCATTGTCAGAAGGAAACCACAGCCACCATAATCTTCTGGGTTTTTCTTTCCTTTCTTCTGAATGATACACAAGTTACATCTGCAAGAGTCAAATTGTGTATGTTTGATCATTATGCAACAAGATGCTTCAGCCAGTGGGGAAAATGTATATATTAAAGAAGTATGTTTAAAATTGTGTGCCTTGAGAACAACACACACACACACACAGAGTTTTCCATGTGAAAAGAAATGTCCTGCAACTTGGACGGGATGAGAACGCCGCTGGGATTCTAGGAACACCATGAAAACGGAACTGACAGATTTTCACATCCCTACTCCACATCCTCTTTCTTGGAGCATCTGGAGCTGTGGGAGGTGTGAGAGAACCCCCTAGAGAAGCTGAGCAGCCTTTCCCAGTGGAGTGCCCTCTAGATGTGTTGGATTCCAGCCCCTGTAGCCGTGCTAGCTAGAGATCATGCAAGTTGCAGTTGTAGCACTTCCAGGGAGCACTTCCAGCTAAGGAAAGATTGGTATAGAGATTCCTCGATGGCTTGAAAGACCCTACATTTTAAAGGTTGGGGGAAACGTGGAGGCAGATAGCAGCTTCAGAGCAGTGCTTTTCATTAGGGCTTGAAATTTGAGATCCTCAGCTGAGGTTCTGTTGTGTGTCTCATCACCTCATAAGACCAGAGTGGTGGCAAAAGGAATAGGGGGAAGTTTTCCTTGTTCTTTCATACTTCTGGAACCTGGATTCATCCACCAAAACTCAGCAATGGAGATTTGGGAGGGATACAAGGCAGCACCTCTGACTAGTTGGCTGCTGTGGAAATGTAATACTGGACTATTGGACGGGTCTTTCCTCTGATCCAGCCTGATTCTTTTTACTTTCTTATGGCATCTGCAAAACGCTGCCCACCGGTTTGACTGGCAGCAGTCCTGCAGGGTTTCAGGTCAATGTTTCTTTTGGCCTTGCCATCTAAGAGCCCTAATGCCCCGAAAGGTCAGGGCGGCATCCGCTGGAGGTGGGCTGGGTGGATGGGGTGAGAGAAAAGACAAGGACTTCCTTTCGCAAAGCACTGTGTTTGGCATTAATGCATGTCCTTTCCCTGTAATGGGGAGGGAAGAGGTTTATTCCCAGTTTTAGGATTATTGGTGTAATTACGCGATTTGCAAAGAAGCAGAGCAGGCGGGGAGGAGAGGAGAGGAGAGGGGAGGGAGCCGAGGGAAGCTGGATTTTCATAAAACCGCCCTGAGCTGTGAACAGCTGTTACAGAGAACAATTAAAGGGAAAGAGTGAAAAGAGAGATGCTATCAGGGGAGTGAGACAGTCTTTTTTTTCCCCTCCAGCTTCAGGCTTTGCCAGGGTGGCACCGGAACACCTGGGAGGGCCTGTGGCTCAATGGTAAATCTTTTGCTGTAACCAGTTTGGCACAAGCCCTTAGTGCCCATATGCCGCCAGAGCCTTCTTCAGCCTGGTGCCCTCTAGAAGTGTTTGGGTATGCTTTCCAGCTTCTGAGAGTCCACTGCGTCTGGAGGGTACCAGTTGAGGAAGGCTGGTCTACCGTATATACTTCTGTATATGTGGTAGCTTTGCCTGGGTGGGACTAAGCTCTTGCCCTTTCCCACCCTACTCAGAGAAGGGGATCATTCCTCTTTCAATAAGTGTTAAGGTACAGTACTTACACTGAGAGAGCCAGTGTGATGTAGTGGTTTTGAGTATTGGACTACAACCCTGGAGACCAGGATTCATTGCTCCACTTGGCCCTAGAAACCCACCGGGTGACCTTGGGTGAGTCACACTCTCTCAGCCCCAGAAAACCCTGTGATGAGTTCACCTTAGGGCAGAGCTGTCCCAACAGTGTGTCGCAACATGTTAGTGTGTCACCTGAAGCGTGTTGGTGAGTTGTCACCTCCCTGGGCTGAGAAAGATCCCCCACCCAAGCCTCTCCCGCTGCCACCACCACAGTGGGCCAGGATCAGGTGGGAGGCTGCCTTTCCCACTGCTGCCACCCTCACTGGGGATTTTCCTTGGCGAGGAAACCAGCAGCGAGCCAGGAATGGGGCGGGGGCTGCCTTTCCTACCGTTTAACCTCTGGCTTGCTAGTAAAACTGAATTCCTGTGTCACAAAATGATACATGTCCAAAAAGTGTGTCATCAACATGAAAAGTTTGGAAAGCTCTGCCTTAGGGTCACCATAAGTCAGAAACACCTTGAAGGCCTTCCAGATACTGTTGAACTGCAGCTCGCATGATCCCTAGCCAGCATCACCATTGGCAAAAAGTGCATAACAGACCGGAAACATCCAGGGGACTACAAAATCCCAACCCCTGTACTCCTCAGTCAAACTATGTGCAGTGATTCTCATATCCTTGCACTTCCCCTTTGTTTTTTTGTTGGCTCCTATCATTGTCTAAATTCTGAGCCACTGGGGAGTAAAGCCACATCTTTTTGTGTTTCGTAAGTATGTCTATGTTGCTTGATCAAAAATGGGGGAGATCCTGCCCTTGTACACTATTATTATAATATTATAATAATAAAGTAACAGTAAGAACAACGAGTAACAAAAATTAGTAGAGAACACACATTGTGCAACTGTAATCTAGTTCCCTTCTCCTCCATCATACCTTGTTCTGGGAACACCGCCTGTTCAGCTAGGTAGTGGTTGGACTCAGCGTAAAGTGGGATCGCACCTTCATTTCCGTTCTTTCAAGCTGTAGAGGGCTTGGGAGCAGGCTGAGAAAAAGAAGGAAGACATGAGAACCTAAAGCGCTAATGCAGGTCTGTGCAGGTAAGCAAGGCAGCATAAATCTTAGTGGTCTGGCAGCTTCCTTGGGCTTCTTTTGCCGTGCCTTTTATGCCAGTCACTGTCAACATAATCTGTTTTTCCCTGTCTGCCAAAGCGGAAGCACATTAATAAGTTAAGTTAATAAATTAAGTTGCACATTAAATCTGTTCTTCTGTAAGGGACTTCTCTCTCTCTCTCTCTCTCTCTCTTTTTTTTCTTTTTTTGCCTCTGTGTCTGCAAGCATTCCCTTTCACCTTGGAGACTTTGTATTTTTACAGTCGAGTACAAAGTCAAATTGTTCCCTCAGCCCACATTCCACTCTTCCAATAGATAGAACTGAAGTGGGGCTGAAAATCATGTTTCAGGGCTGGCTAGGGACAGCGGAGTCTCTGCTTCTAGGAGATTGGAAGCCTACAGAAGTGGCTGAAGTGATAGAATAACCCACCTACTGGTGGGCCCATAGAAGGTTGAGGAGCCTCAATCTGGCAGTTGTCCAGAGTTATGGGGGGGGGGAAGAGGGAGTGCGGAAGCACCAGTTGGCATCACTGAACAACGGTGGCCTTGTCTCTCCACTCTGGCTGTGGAGGCAGCCAGTAATTAAGGTAGCAAACCTCAGTGTGGGCCTCTTTGTTTGGAGCAGCTGCCTGAGTCATGGCCCTGCAGCTTTTCATGGGTTTTAAGATTACATACCGAGTTGCTGTCCTCTGGAGAAAGCAGGGAAGGGAGGAGAAGATATATATATATATATATATATATATATATATATTTTGGACAGAGGGTTCACAAAAGTGGTTACTGGCTTGTTATTGTGTTCCTTCAAGTCATTTCCGACTTACGGTGACCCTAAGGCAAACCTAATCACAGAGTTTTCTGGGGCAGAAAGTGTGTGATGCGCCCATGGTCATCCAGTGGGTTTCCATGGCCAAGTGGGGAATTGAACCCTGGTCTCAACAGTCTTTGTCCAATGCTCAAACCACTATGCCATGCTGGCTCTCCATCATATAGTTCTTTGCAGAATGGTCATAAGGTAGGAGCAGATGTGTTCATCTAACAAGGGCATATGGTGGTGATATTCTTCAAACAGTGAGCCCTGAGATTCTTGCAAAGCTTCGTGAGGATTCTCTAGTCAGATTTGTAATAGCTGTACAAGGTCCTTTTTTAATTTGTCTTTGTCCACCTTTCCTCTTTCAATTTTGTAGGACGAAGCATATCCGGAAAACTGGAACCAGTTTCTCCAGTCAGCCCTGCCCATCCTGAGTCTGAACTGGATCTGTTACCATCCAGGCTCTCCAAGGAGGAATTGATCCAGAACATGGACCGGGTCGATCGGGAAATCACCATGGTTGAGCAGCAAATTTCCAAGCTGAGAAAGAAACAGGTAATTCTTCCACCAAAACACTATCATTGAAATTCCTTCCTGCAACCTCCTCTTTTTCCACTTAATATACAGCTGGCATTACAACCTGGTTCAATTCACTGTGTAACTAGCCACAAACCTTGAACCAGTTTTCAACTATTTGCCCAGGAGTAAGCTAAAACTTCCAACTTTGCAGCTCTGTTTGCAAGCAATGAAATAGGGTCAACTTCCAAAAAAAGGAGAAGATTTCACCTAGGCCATTTCCGCACAAGACTGTTATAGAGCTATTATTCCACTTTCAACATCCTATGGAATTTGTAGTTTGGCCTCAAAGGCCCCTCCCTGAACTGCAAACCCCAGGATTCCGTAGGATGTTGAAAGTGGGATAATAGCACTAGAACGGTCTTGTGCGGAAATCGCCCTAGATTACCAGTATAGTGTGATGGATAATGGGTCTAAGTGACAGCAGCTAAAGTACCAACTGCATTTCATTTCTTAATCTGCCTTACATTCACACATGCATTCTGTTCAGGAAAGCATGGATTCATTACCTCTCTGTTCATCTGGAACAGGGGCAAAGGGATTCAGTTTTCAGTGCCCTCACTCCAAACTGGGTTTGTCCCTGGTGATTATTGCACAAAGCCAATTCCAGTTGGATATTCAGCGGTGAGATGTCATCATGCCCCCAGCATGTCCCTTGTCTCTGCAGACTCTAGATGTGAAGCAGCAGCATCCTGATAGAAAATAAAAGGCACAAAAGCATTAAAAGGGTGATGAAGTAGAGTCAAAAAGACAAAGGGTGCATGCAGCCGACGTATCCCCTTTTGTACTAAAAACCTTTGCCTCAAAACATGGGGCACAGCCCTAGTTTTCGAGGTAGCAGGTCCATAGATGTGTATTAGTTTTTAGAGATCGGATACTTTGTCATAAGCAGCAGTTGGGCTTTATCCTCTGTGCCTGTGGTGCTCCGTCACTCAAGCAGAACAAGAATAATTAATCCCAGACACCTGCTTTCTGTTGTTGTCTGTCACAGTGGCGTGGAAAGGGCTTAGGGGGTGAAGAGAGGAGAAATTTAAGAAGCAGCTGCGCTCCTTAGCCCAGTAGAGTGACTCCAGCATCTGCGGGGAGGATGATCGTTGAAAAGCTAGGTGGAATACCTCTTCTTTTTGTGGACCCAAGAATAGCAGCAAGCCTTTGGAGGAGTTTTCTTTACTATTTACATTGAAAAGTGACAGTAGTACTGTGGTATGAACAGGGGCCACAAGGGCCATATAATTGACATACTCGTATACTCTTTATCGACAGATTGTGCATCCACGCATTCAACCATCCGCCGCTCAACAAGATTTGGAAAAAAAATCCAAAAAGCAAACCTTAGAGTTGTTGACATCATTTTACTACACCGTTGTATATAATGGGACCTGAGCATTGCCGGGTTATGGTATCCACAGGAGATCCTAAAACCAAACCCTGGCGAATTCTGAGGGTCCACCGTATTCCATTTCAAGGAGTAGTCCTATAGTACATCACATTCATAGTTGGTGCAGCATTGTGGCAAAGAGCACACTCAGGAAGACTGGAAGCCCTTCAGCTCAAATATCCCCTCCGGTTCAGAGAAGGTAGAAGGTTAGAAAACCCCATTATAGGTTCACCTTAGGGTTACCATAAGCTGGAAATTATTTGAAGACATACAACAACAGCAACAACAACAAAGGTTGTTAAGATAATAAATGTAAAGAACTTGGGGAATTCAAAATACACTAAAAGAAAAGTGACACTTTAATGGCATGCCACGCCCTTTACAGCATCATAGGGAGCATGTTGCTTACACAAGCTTTGTATTTCAAGGCATTTTCTTTCTCCGTTCTCTTTTGGAATCCTCCCAGACATAATGAATTACATTTTTAGTCCTTGCAAGGCAAGGGAGTGTCCTTAAGTTTTCCAAAAATGGTGAAAAGAAGTAGAAAATGGGAGGCAGAACAAAACAAAAAAAATCTGTCACAGCTTGTAATTGCGGAGATTCAGTCTCCAGTCCCAACATTTCTAGCCTTCTCTCCTTGTTGGTCAACAAAGCAGTACTTTCTCAGGAAGTTCCAGATTTGACCTCAAGTCTGTATCCTCAGGAGCTTAGAGGCAAAGACCCTGGAGGTATATACTTAGCTAAAATGATCCGGCCTGGTACTGACAGAACCATAGCCTAAAGGCTTTCAAGTGATGAATGGGGAAGAGCTACACCTTCCCAAGTCTTGGAAGCACTGACTTTTTTTTTAGCTGCAGTTGCTTCAAAGTTCACCTTCCAAACTTGAGTAGATGGACATTTCCCAGTGCTGATGGGGAACCAAGGGTCACGCTGCCGCCGCCGCCTAGTAGCCACAGCAGGAGGTTTCCGTGTTGTAGGCACCGAGAGGTGGCACGCGATGGCTGGTTGGGGAATGGGCAGAGCAATTGGTAAACTGTCAAGACTCATTCTGATTATAAAGGTCACAAGCTCGGCTTCTTCTCTTTCTTCCTCTCTTTTTCTTTTTCTGCCTTTTTATTTTTTTTCTTTGGTAGACCTTTATGATAAAATCTGTTGTTGTCTGGCTTCATCGACTTATTTTTGTTTTGTATTGCATTGGATATTTTTGTTCAAATCCCGACAAAAGCTGTCAGCTTGTCCAAATCTGCTGAGGCTGGACTTTTTGTCAATTTTTGGGGAGGCTGCTGCTGTGGAGACATTTCAGTGCCTGGTGGGCTGCCTCTGGAGAAGAGTTAACCACACACACACGCACACACATATATATATTTGTAGGGGGCGGGGTACAAAAAATGTCTGTTATTTTAAATGGCTCCAAAACAAGAGGCCTTTGGATAATCAGGCACAGATCTTAAAGAAGCAGCCATAAGGTACCAGTGGGGAAATAGTTTCGAATCACTGGCTTGGGCTCTTGGGCTTAAAATTTACCTATGCTGTGGCCCAGTTTGGCCATGCAACCGACTTTGAGGGTTTGAGTGGCTCCCCTGAGGCTGGAGCTAGGGAAAGTATGGCTGCTGCTGAAAATGGCAACTCTTCTTTGCCATCACCTCTCCTCTCCCCTGACAGCACAGATGGAAACAAGACATGGTGTGGTGTCTCTGTGCGGTGGGTTTCCTTGCCCTGAGCAGGAGCAGACGAAGCAAAGTGAGAACAATTGGAACATGAGTGACACTCGTTTTATTTTACTAGACAACGCTGCGGTGGGGAGATGAACTCAGCCACAGTTCTCAAGATGGAGGGAAGGGGGTAGCCGAAATGAGACACATGTTCCCCTACCCTTTCTCTCACTCACCCCAAAAGTAATACCCCTTCTCCCTCCTCCCTTGGACTTCTTTCCTCTTCCTGCAGCATTTGTTAGACAACAAACATCTTACGCCTGAGTGAGGTTGGCAGGGTCTTCCACCGTGTGTTTGGCTAATGTGGCAGTGTACTGTGGGATTGGTTTGGCTGCATGGTGCCAAGGAGGGCAGGCAAACCATAATTCCTGTTGGCTCAGCAATAAAAAAAAAATCTGGTTTGATCTCTTCCTCCTGAAAAAAATTAACTCGCCATTGATTGCTGGGCAAAGCTGTACATCTGCACCAAGCAGATTTTCAGTAGCTTGGAAAGGTTATAGAGCTACATCTCTGCATGGTGGAACTACCTCACAGGTGCCAGAGGAGTCTTTTGTCACGCTTGTCTCTACAATCATATGGTCTAGGAGCGTAACTTTTCTTGAAGCAAAAAATATAAACGTGAGGCTTGTTTCAAAATCAGGAGCACTAATGTGGCTTGAAGGTTGAGTGCGACTCACCCCAGTTTTGGAGTTTCTAAGATGGTTCAAATTTTAAGGCATTGCTGCGCAGAAAACATCTCAGTGGACAAATTGATGTGTGTGTGTGTTTGTAAATCTCTTGTCTTACCGGTGCTAATAAAGTGCTTCCAGCCACCTAAATAGCGAGGACATTTTTAGGTGGACTTCAAAAGTGAGTCTTCAAGTTTTTTCCCCCCCTTCTTACTCTTTTCTCAACACTCCACAGCAACAGCTGGAGGAGGAAGCAGCAAAACCACTGGAGCCGGAGAAACCCATGTCCCCTCCGCCAATTGAATCCAAGCACCGCAGCCTGGTCCAGATCATCTACGATGAGAATCGGGTGAGTCTTGGGGCACTTGGTGTTTTGGGGGTGAGGAAAGACTATGTGGGCTGCAACACATGTTGGAGCATTTCAGCTCAGGCAGCCCCAGTGCCTGGAACAAGGAGAGCTAGATCCCACAACAAATCCCAGTTATCCAAAGTGAGCAAAAATCTGCAGGATATTCTATTCTTTTTGCATTAACTGATTCAGCCATGTTTGCTTGTTTTACATAGCTGTTGCTCAGTTGGCTGATTGTGCGAGCTGAAGCCCTAGCTTCACACATTTTCTGTATGGGTGCATGTGTGCATGTTTCTCTATATACCCTCCCCCCCCACACACACATCTAAATTAGTTACTTCTCTGGCCTCAGACTTTGAAAAGGCAGGCACCTTCTCTCCCTTGCTGTTGGTCCCCAGAGTTTAGTCTTTGGAGATACACTGCTTCAGAACATGGAAGTTCTGTCTATGTGGCTGTCTGTCCATCCATCCATTCTGGTAAATGGCAGCCACTACCACTTTACTCAGAAAAAAAGGGGGTCCCCTTTTATGGTGTTGAATCATTGCCCTGCTAAGCTTACTGCACACTATCCTGACTGTTTTAATCTGTGGGGATTGAAACAACATACCTTTCTCAGCCATGCCTGGAGATTGCACCTGAGACCTTTTGCAGGCAGAGTGTGTGCTTTGCCTCTGACTTATAGTCCCCCCTAGATAGAACTTGCATACTCACAGGCAGTAGACCATGCTCGCCTTTAAACATTGCACATTGCCTTCTGTGTAGGTTTTCAAAATATAGATTGGCATATAGGTGAGAGAAATTGGGTCCCCCTTAGTTGGTTTGCTTTTGGGACCCCCTGTTCCTCATCCCAGCCTCGTGCTTCTCCCCCACGGTATCAACCCATATTTTGTGGCTGACACCTCTTTCTTTCTTGGTGCCTCCGGTGTGCTGAAAGCGGGACTCTCACATTTATAAGGCCTTGCAAAGGGGAACAGTCTTTCCCTGGAGGCTGGTTGCTTTTTCATCCATTTCTAGTGACTGCAACGTTTCTCAGATGCGAGTGAGCCTTTGAGCAAATGCCTGTCAGCTTCCTTTTTGAGAGTTGATCTCATCATTTCCCTCCCACCCTCTCTCCCGCTCGCCCTCCCTCCGTCTCTTCCTCTTCAACTAGCTCTCTCTCCCTCTCCCTTGCTGGAGAGGGAGAGTTCATGCGAGGACACCCACTGCAGTGTTTTCCCTTTCAGCGCTTCTGCTGTGTCAAGAAAAGGCAAGGCTCTCTGTTGAAACAAGCAATTAAGGTGCAGTGTTCCAAGTTTCTGGCTCTGTAAAGCGTCTTTCTCCTGTCTCCCACCCCTGCCCCCAATTCTTCTGGGGAGGGTGGTGGGGACAGCGGGTGGCAGGGAAACTGCAAACAGTCCCATTTCTGTGCTTGGCTGTCTGTGGGTTTGGCCATTGAAAAAAAGAAAAGAAAAAAAGAAAAGAAAACCTCACTGTGATGCGGTGCAGCCAGTGGAAGGAGGCAGCAGTGTCTATTTGGCTCTTGGGACTGTGTCTGCAGAAATCAATAAGATTAAATTTTAATTCGCTTTCTGTCTCAGCACTTGTGTCTCCGAAAGGGCAGAACTGGCTGTCTATAAATACACACAGCTTTATGCTGAAAAATTGAAACTTGAAGCAGTTTTTCCCATCCTCAACTCCTTTTTTTTTTTAAATTGCTTTGGTGCACATTTTCAATTCATTTTATAGGTACCTCTCCTATGTCTGTGCACACTCATGGTTCTGTAGGCAAACTTATGGAGTATTGGTCTGTCACTGGCATTTGGCGATGATAGAGAAATTATAGTTCCTGGTTTAGAAGGAGGTTACCAGTCTCAAAAGTAGGGAACAGACAACAAGACAAGATCGTTGGTACAGAGCATGGTTTGGCTACAGGTCCCAGGTTCCATCCCCAGCATCTTCATGTAAATCTGGGAGATCTCCTGTCTAAATCTCTGAGGATATGCTACTAGTCCATGTAGACAGTACTGTAATGGTAAACCAGTGGTAAACCCAGAAGCATTTGTGGTAGGTTGGGGACATCAGTAGGTTGCTCTTGGAGTTGGATCCATGCTGCGAGTTGGGAGGACATTCCTGTGCAGTCTTTGCACCCAGAGCCAGCTCACCGGAAGGTTTACCAATCCACAAACCATCAGCTTCCTGGGAAATGCACACACACACATACGCCTTTTTTATTTCATGAATTTCAATAAAACTAGTAGCAATAATCAGAGAGTAAGGATGATGTGTAAAATATGTTAATGCGTGCCAGTAATAGCTCTTGTGGGTTAGAGAGTGAGAGGGAAAGTGGTTTTGTTTTCCTCTCTTGAATTCCTGCTAGGTTTGTGATGTTGCCAAAATGCAGAGACTTCACTCTCAGGCACCTACTGAAAAAAAGAGAATTGATATGAATCTGAAAGCACATGCTCAAGAGAAAACACAGCCAGTCCTTCTGCCACTCATTGCATCAAAAAGGTTGATAGTGGTCTTTGGAATCACGCACACACACACGCATGGCAACTCATTTCCTTCCTTCTCAAATTAGTCATTTGCAGATCTCACTGGTTATTAGCCGCCTGCTTTGGTAGACATGGTAGCCGTAAAGCAAAATGCCCAGCTGTCTTCTTCCGCTGTTAAAATACTTTCTGTTTTTTTTATCTTTGCTGATAAATGACAGAATGAAACATTGCTGGAACCCCTGATTTGTCAACTGTGATGTGTGCTTTTCTTTCTGTGCATCTGTGCCTCCCTGCAGCTGCAGGCAGATCTTAGAAATTTCACCTTTTGGACTACAGCTCCCAGAATCCCCCAACTAGCAACCATGTGGGCCATGGAATTCTGGGAGCTGTAGTGCAAAAAATTAATTTCTACTCTGAGCTCACAGCAACTTTAGTGTACTTGCACTAATATAGGTGTTGTGTCTTCCACTGTAAAAGGATAGGAAGTGTGAAGGATGGAGATGTATCCTTAAATCCACAGTGGTCATTTTCACAGGATACAACTAGGAACTGTAATAATTTTTCTGGATCTACCCTTAGTTTTCAGAGCGCAGTGTAGCCAAGCACAGCTTTCTGCTCCTCACAATTGTGAGTGTATTGTGTTGTCTTATTATATTTATTATATGTATATCATGGCTCTTTTTACAAATCAAAGGCGAGCAAATGTGGCCACTGTTTATTGTGTGGCCAGATGTTTATTGGCCCTCAGCTCCTATCAGACCTAGCAAACATTTATCTTATAAGAATGCTCTAAAACTCTTGAGATAGTATAGTGGCTCACCCATGGGATTTTGTCTTTCCACCAATACTGTGAAGGTAACTTTGACTTCAGAGGCAGTGCTTAGCCCAAACACAGCTCATGAGCCAAGCCCTAGCCTGCCACTGTGGAAGACAGAACATAGATTTCTGAATGTTTTGGCTTCATCTTCCATCCACCCCCTAGCAGTATGGCCAATGGTGAAGGATTGTGGAAGTTCAAAACATCTGGAGATGATACACCATCTGCACATCCCTCTTGTAGCCTAACCCTTTCCTTGTGTGGTGACTTCCCGTTGTGTTGGACAGTAACTTGTACCAACTAGCCATCCTGACTGGAGGTGGTGGGAGTTACGTAGTCCAATACATCTGGAAGACAAATCAGTTCATCATGTTGGCTGGCTAATCCATTCCCAGCAGCATCTGCTGGGCTGTAAAGCTTTGTGTAGTTACGCAGGCTTAGCTTCATGCTCATGGCTCTCCCTTTGGACTTTTTGGTGAGGAGAGGACAAAGGACCTGCTGCACTTCAGTGATGTCCATCCAGTTTGGAAAGCCCCCCCCTCGCCCCGTTGTGGCCCCTGCTGTTCTCTTCCAGGTTGTTGTCTCTATGGCATTCCAACCTAATCCTGGGAGCAGAGGTGCATGGCTGGTTGGGAAGAAGCTGCAGGTCACCCTTTTCCCTACTTAACTGTCTATGCTTTTAAAAAAACCTTCATCCTCATAGCTGTTGACCATGCTGGGTGGAGGTTCTGGGAGCTATGGTCCAAAAAAGTAACCTTTTCAAGCTCTGGCCAAAACACAGGAGGGAAAAGAGGGCTGTTGTTCCTCAGACCACATTCCAGTCCAACCAAGAAGACCTTCATTGAGCTCTTCCTGGAAGGGAAAAAGAAAAAGGTGGGACTAACAGTTGTGTTTGGAAGATGCCCTGGAGAGAGAAGGAATGCCTGTTTTCTCTGCAGGGTTTTGTGTGTGTGTCTGTTTGCATTTTTCTGTCTTCTCTTAGGAGGTCTGCTTGTCTCCGTCCATGCGAGAAAGGCTGATCCTGAATGGAAGTGCTTATGTTACGTTTTGAGGCCTGGCGGAGCCGGCTGAGAGATGCTATAAATAAAATCCAGAGCACGGTTCAGTGACCGCCTGCCTCTTTAGAATGGTGGCTGGAAGAAGGCCAGGAAAAACACCTCCCTCTTTTTGCTCAAAATAACTCTTGTTTCCTCCTGTCTTCCCTCTTGGCTTGCAAAGGGCTAGCCCCCCTCTGAGACGCCTTGAAGCCCAAGAGTGACTCACAGCGCAATCCTATGTATGCTTACTCAGAGGTGGACTGCCACTGTGTTTGGTGAGGCTTACTCCCTAGTAAGTGCGTTTAGGGTTTCAGCTTCAAGAGACCGGAGAGTTTGGCAGCCTTGGTAGGAAACTTGTGCCGCTTTCAATATGTGCTTGGATTTTGTCAGCAGGGTTCTCCTCACCCGCTCTCATTTTAGTTGCTCAGAGAATTTCCCTCTGCTTTTTGGTTCAGTAGACCTAAGAGAGCAGCTAAAAAGTTAAGACAATAAAGGCAGTGCCTTAGATGAAACATAGGAAGCAGCCATGATGAGCTAACTGACTAAAAACTAGGAGCTGACAAGTAGAAAGAGTCTCCTTCAAAAGAGAGTAGGGTTGCCAGGCTGAAGATGGAACCAAGCTTTAATAGTTAACAGATCCAGAAGCAGGAAGATGGATCGTAAAGTTCTGCCAGACAGAACGACGCAGTTTTCTTCCCCCCGCGTACCTTCTGGCTGCTGCACCCGTACTCCTCCCAGCGTAGCTGTTTACTGGCCAGTGGAGAGCAGTGTTGGGGCATGGAGACGCAGGCAGCTCTGTTCCTGTAACTGGACACACAGCAATAATGTCCAGCTGTGCTGTGCTGCCAGCTATAAAAACATCGCTGAATGCTTCTGTGCTCACACACTCCTGGTTAGTAAATGATTGCATTGTGGGGTGTGTGCAGCAGTTCATGGAGGGTGGGTTTGAGGTGAGAGCGGAGACATTGCATAGTTCCATCTGGCTGAATTTTACGCATGTCTTCCTACTCCAGGATCTGTTAACTATGAAGCAGAGATTTTTGTCCCATATTTCACCTGCCAACCCTAAAAGGCGGTTCACAACTGTGGCTTTCCTCCCCCAGCAAGAAAGTCTGTCTGGGAATCAAGGTTCATCAGGGTTTAGATGGTGGATGAACTGGAACAGGGAGTTTGAACCAAGATCAATACATAAGATTCATCTGGGTAAAAGTGGTTCTTAGGATATCACTGGCCTGAACAAGCAAACCTGGGTTTCCAAATGAAAGAGGACTTCAGTTTCCACCGCCACCCCTTTGTCTTTTGGTTCTTTTGGCAGTCCAGTTTTGACTTTCTGCAGCTGCCTAGCCCTGGCTGGATTCATTAACCCGCTGTGAAGCAATGGCAACGTACAGTTTCCATTTTAGCAGTTTGGTGAATTCACTCTGCATTTTAATCCAGTCTTCACAGGGGCTGTCCAAGGTGCTGAATCCTATCTCCCAAAGTAGATTCAGTAACTTTAAAGGAAGGCCTCCTTTAAAGTTTTGACTGAAACCTGGAACAGATTCACAGCTCCACTGACCTGGAAGCCAGTGGTGTGAGGTCCTCCATGCCTGGCTTATAGCTTCAAATAATTTGAGGCCCCGAAGGTCATTGTTCAGTTTTCTGCTAGGGTTAATCCAGATGGCTATAGCTGGCTGAGTCCAAATTGTGCTCACTCATTGCCAAAGGTCCCAGGTCTAATTCCTTGGCATTTCTGGGTAGGGCTAGGAGAACCCTTTGAAAGCCTGTAGAGCAACGGCTGCCAGTCAGTGTAGACATTATGGAGCGACATTATGGAACCACAGTCTGTCTTGATATAAAGAAATCTTCCTTTCTTCCTCTGAGCAAATGTACCATTAAAAAAAAAATCTTCCCTTTCCACAGTCTTTGAATTTATTGATGCATTTGGCATCATGACATTCCACCATAAAGATGGAATACATGGCAACGTCTCACTTTTACCTTCACAAGGAGAGCGTCTAGAGGCTAAGCTGAAAGTTTGACTTGCCCAGGGCCATGGAGCCACTGTGGCATCATATTCACTGATGAACACTGTTTTCTCTCTTGATAAATATTACAAGAAATCTCTGTGGCGGTGCATTGTTTCCTGCAGGAAGGGCTCCGTGCCAGGAAGGAAAAATGTCCTTACTGAAGGATCCGCCTTGGCTTTTTCTTTTAATGTGGATTTGGTCTGTTCTGTGCTCTGTAGGCCGAAGATATTTGCTCTGATTGCAAAGGGAGATGTGCAAATGAAACCAGACCACCAGCATAAGCTGTATATTTACATTCCAGCTATAAGTGTTTGTGTATAGGAAGAATGGTAGAAGAAATATTTGGTCTGGTGTTTCTAGAAATAGGGAGTTTTTCAGTCCCAGGGCACACTGTAGGGCTTATGGCATGCTCCTTTGCTGAAGCTAAGCATGTCTCAGTCTGGCTAGTACCGGGATGGGATACCAGCCAGGAATACCACGTATGTTCCTTTGAGTTCCATGATTAAAGGAGGGCAGGGTATTCGTGCATTGGATGAAGAAATACATTTTGAATGTTCTTAAATAGGATGTGTGTGTGTTTTATTCTGTGAAACTGTGAAGTTCTAGAGAAGAGATCCTCTTGAAAATTAAACGGAACCAATAAGCCATTTGAAGGGTATGTATGAATTCCTGGCGCTCTTTCATGTTCAGATAAAGCTTGAGAAAATTATGGTTTTGGACTACAACTCCCAAAATCTCTCTACCAGCGTGGCCAGTGGCAATACTAGCTGGAAAATTCTGGGAAATGTAATCCAGCTCTAGCCATTCAATGCCACTACAGGATGTTGCAAAGTCAGGCCTGCTAGGTGGTAGCCCCTGCCTTCTTGAGCATTCTCCCCATATCGTTTCAGCGGCAGCAAGTGTATTCAGCTTTAAGTACATGCTGCCACCTACACCAGTGTAGTTACGCCAGCAGAGGAGATCATGTTGATCTTTTCAACCGTTTTAATCTCTTTTTGTGTTTAACTATTTATTTTTACAGAAACTGCTTAGAGATTTTGTTCTATCCGCCACTGTAAGAATGCTCGAAATAGACAAACGAGACACCTTGCTTCGGTGCAAACACTTCATAATTGTGAAGCATTTCCAGCTGAAGGAATGCTGCTTTTGTGAGCGAGCCGGTGAAGGGTCGGTGTTGTTGAACGAAACATACTTCTTAGCCTCTGGAGGCTTCTCTAGAGAGCTCCTCTTCCTTGATGAATAGCAAGCCTTTTCACCCAGATGCAATTTGATTACGCTTGCATTCCCATTTCCCTTTCTAGCTCCTCTTTTCTGGTGATGACTAATGCACCTCGCCTGCCTGTAGTTCTTTGGAAATACAGCCCTGGTCCAACGCTATTTCCCCGCACCTCACTGCCCCCCATGGTAATGCAAGAGCCAGCCACTGGGTGGCTTTGCTGATTGTGTGTCATATCTGAGAGGGAGGGAGTCTGACTCAATTTGGTTGCTGTCATCCTATGTGCCCCAAGAGAGGATTTCAATATCGCAAGGATGCACTGCATCAGAGGCTTGATTTTGGGTGCCCATTGCCTTCCCAGTTCTTGCTAATCTCTAACCGTAGGAATCATCCACTCCTTTGCACTTTATATGACAAAGTTGGGATGTTTACAGTCTTGATGTTCATTTGAACCCCACCTGGTCGGAATCAGATCTCAGCCCTCTGTGCCTGTTAGGCTGGTCTTCTTTGTGAACTGCTGACTCAACAACTCTTTCTTTTTTTCTTTTGGTGGTGTTGGTGTGTTTGAAATTGGTGCCAGGCACTTCCTCTGTACTCCTTATCTGGAAGTCCTGAGGTCAAACTCACAAGCCTTTATTCCACGTCCAGTCGATTTTGCTGAACTGCGTTTAGCCTTGGCACCATTTGCCCGTCTCCTGATTCAGCATTTCCTTGGACACTGTCTCCGTTTAGTGCTTCCAGCTAGCTGTCTATTTCAGGGACCTTCATATCTGCAATATCTGCCACAGCCATCCAAAAAATTCTGGCTTATGCCTACACAGAGATGGTAGTCATTTGAGTCGAGACATTTTTTTGGCTATCTTTGCTTGAGGAACATAGTACAAAGCAGGGTGATATTGTAAAAAAACACTGGGTTTTTATGTTCCTATTCTTTCAGTGGGTCTATCTAATTGGGCCTAACAACTGGATGTAGACCATAGTTCCCATGGGTTAGTTGTACAACTTTGGGCCTCTTCTTCAAAGAGAAGAGACCTTCGATTCACATTTGTTGGATCATGACTGATGACCCTCATGGGAGCCTATCCTGGGGTCTTCCTGGCAAGATTTCCTCTGAGAGGGTCTGCCCTCACCTTCCTCTGGGGCAGAGAGTGTGTGACTTGCCCAAGGTCACCCGGTGGGTTTCCTTGGCTGAGCAAAGATTTGAACCATAGTTGTAATCCAGTGGTCAAATGAATACACCATGTTGGCTCTGAACTATTAGTTAACATTGAACTGGTAATAATAGGGGGAGAGGTGTTAATCTTGTATAAAGCCACAGAATTTCTTGTCTGAATCAGACTCCCAAGATTTCTTTTCCTGTTACCAAAAAAAAAAAAGAAGAAAGAAAGAAAGAAGACAACTAGAAATCTTATGCGCCAGTCGGTGGCAGTGTTGGTCAGCTGCTGTAGCAAGGCAGACTGCTAGAACTGGTTGACTTCTTTGGCCTGCCTATTTTGACCCAGCATGGAGGCTCTGACTTATATCATCTGTTGCAGAGTTCAGAGCACTCTGTGTGCTTTATCTCAGTAATGCATACAACAACCTTGCCAGGTAGCATAGAATGATTGTCCTGCACTGCAGATAGTTGGGATATGCATATGGTCACCTGATGACTTGATAGCAGAGGTGCAATTTGAACATAGACTCCTTACTTCAAAGCTCTTTTGGAGCATTACACTTGTTTCACCTCCCTGGTTCTTAACTTTCCGCCGTACCATGAAAGGCCCGCCATTCCTCTGCTTAACACTCTCAGTCTTTTCCCATAAGATCTTCACTATGACAGCATGTGCACCTTCGTAGCCTCGCTCTGAGTCTGACATGTGCAGGGGTGTGCGGGATTTTTTATTTATTTATTTTTTGCATATCACTGCTGAGGACATGGCAATCTAACTCGGGAAGGAAAGAGCAAGAATCCAAAAGTGTGGGCAGCAGGGAATGAGTGGGGAGGAATGGGGGAAGAAAAACCTCAGGGCAGTAGCGCTAATAAAGCAATCACAGATCAGAGTCTGCAACAAGGGACCCTGATAAAACATAAACTCTTCCCTTCCTTCCTTCCCTCACAGTTTCTGCCCTTGGACAGCCACTGAGGCAACTGTACAGCATCCAAATGCTAGAAAGCAAAAGATTGGTTTGTCACAGGGTGCGGGCAAGAGAGTCGCCAGGCACCGAGAGCAAAGTACACCCTCACCTTTCTCTCTCCGCCCCCTCCCAAATTCATTTTTCTCGCCTGCCAAGCCTTTGAAGTCAACGGGAGGGTGGAGTTCCCCCTCTCTTTGCTTTTCAACTTGGCAGCTACTCAACCCTGTCATCTCCAACCAGTGCCATTGTATCGTGGAAGAGTTCTGTGTGTGTGCTCTCTCTCTCTTTCTCTGTTTTCTGCACTTTTTCTTTCTGACTCAGGGGAAGGGAGGAGGGAAGTGAGATTCAGTTTGTTGGGAAATTGGAGTGTGCATCCATGTGAAGGGGAGGGCAGAAAGGCTAGCACCAGTGGTAATCATGAGAAATAAGTTCATGCCTCCCCAGCCCCTGCCCGGCAACTTCTGTATTTATGCGTTTGCCTCCTCTTTTCTGTTTCTTTGCAGAAAAAAGCAGAAGCTGCCCACAGAATACTGGAAGGCCTTGGACCCCAGGTGGAGTTGGTAAGTCTCCTTTTACGTCTTTAAGAAAAATCCCTGTGTGTGTGTGTGTGTGTGTGTGTGTTTCCACTTGCTCTGCCTTTCATTCGGCCCGTCCTTATCTTGGAGCTTTTGGAGGGCAGCCAAATGTCTGAGGTGGAAGGCTCACTCGAGACATCTGTATGGTTGCGAGATCAGCAAGGAAGCCTCGCTTTGGCACGCCTCACTGGCCTGATGCCGGCGCAGGAAGCTTCACCGATTGAACAGTCTGCCGGTGACGGTGAACACCTGCCGGATGGCGCTTCCGAGGCTCTGAGCCCCTGCCTTCCCTGGTATTCCTGAAAACTAGGACAAAGGGAAATTGTGAGGGGCAATTATCCTTTGCTCCTGGGTTTGGGGGCTTCTTGCCACAAAGACTTGCTTTTTCTTACTGCCCGCTGCTCTGATCAGTACTAAGGATATACTAATATCTATATTTAAAATTAGAAGGCAGTAAGTATGAGAGGGAGGAGGTCTTTTCTGTCCTGTAGGGCTTCCAAGAGCAGAAGGAACAGACCTCTGCAAAGCAGGGTCGTTGGATCTCACGACAGTAAGCCATGTTCACAAGTGGGAGGGTCCTTTTGTTTTACAACTTTATTTTACAACTTTTAATTATTGCTTAATTACATCTGTATCCTGTACATATATATCCTACCTTTTCTCCAGTGATCCCAAGGCAGCAGGTGCAGCTCTCCTCCTTCCTGCTTTATCCTCACAACAACTCTGTGGGGTAGGTCAGGCTGAGAGAGAGAGAGAAAGCAG
This sequence comes from Ctenosaura bakeri, assembly GCA_948474755.1. Classification (NCBI taxonomy): domain Eukaryota; kingdom Metazoa; phylum Chordata; class Lepidosauria; order Squamata; family Iguanidae; genus Ctenosaura; species Ctenosaura bakeri. The sequence continues at coordinate 201,218 of CAOLHI010002194.1, forward strand.
CTATCCTAAGGTCATCATGTGATTTCCCAGATCCCAGTCCAGGATTCTAACCACTGCGCACCACGCCAACATCTTAAACTGCTCTCCACCCAAAGAGAACGTAGCATGTCTGATGGCAGCAGAAAGTTGTGGAAAATAAGCTCTACCGGGTCCTTGGCTGCCACATTGTGTTTTGGGTCATGGTGCTCTTGCAGTCATGACGTCCTCGTTGCCATCCATCGTTGTTGCTGGGCAGCTGGGCTTTTGCCATCACTGTGGCCTTGAGACAACTCTATATAGGCGCATGGCAGGTTTTAACCTTACCTTCCAATGAATGCCAGGTGGAATGTCTCTGGAAATTACATGAAGAGGATGAGTAATGTTGCTTGGTACTGAATGAGATTGCTCCACTTGTTGCTTTTTCCTCCATGTTTTTCAAAAGCAAGGTGACGTGTGTCAGATGGTCAAATATTCCAAAGTGGAAAGGCATCTCACTTATTTCCTTTCTTTTTCACTCTCTTCCCCACTCCTGGTTGGCCTTCAGTCCTCCCAGCATTGAATGCTAATAGTGTCTTCTGCTGTGCTGATGCTAGATTAGACTTCCGTCCCTGGATTCATGTTCAGGACAGTTTTTCATTTTACAGTGTCGGTACATTAGCCTGAGGTTTGATAGTTCCCACCGGATGTTTCTGTGTTAAAACAGCAGACTAATTATTGTAACCAAGGCACAACAGACCTTGCCACTCAAAAGCAGAACATTGGTCTTGTTGCAGGAAGAGTTGGTCTGAACATTTCAGTTTTTGCGTTTTTTTTTTTTTTAAAGGCTTGAAAGAAATAGAAAACACATAAAATGTACGTTTCTATCTCAAAAATGTTAAGCAGTGCAAGGGGGGTGCAAATAATATCTGATGGCTAAGCCCACAGAAAAGTCAGAAGCTGCTTTTGATCCACCACAAGCTAGAAATGTGTCCAGAGCAGGGCAACCCAGATGGTAAAAATTCTGGAAACAAGCCCTGTGCAGGACAGTGGAGAGCGCTGAATACGTTTAGCTTGGGGAGGAGAAGATTGAGAGGCGATGCAGTAGCCTTCTTGAAAAATCTAGAAGGATTCGCATAGATGATGGAGCAAGCTTGTTTTCTGCTTCTCCACAGGGTAGGATTCCAGTGACAAGAAAAGAGGTTCCGCCTAGTCATTAGTCATGAGAACTTCCAGACTGTCAAATCATTCTCCAGAAGCTCCAGCTTTAAGATTCTATCCCTCAGCCCCGTGTTGTTTTGTTCTGACTGGCAGGAGCTCTCTGGGCTTTAAGACAGAAAACCATCTTTCCCATTCCATGCTCCTTGGGATCCTCTTAACTGGAGAGTTGGGGGATCGAAGCTGAGAATCTCCTCCATGCAGGGCATGTGCTCTGCCACTCAACTATGGTTTCTTCCTGTAATTGTTTGAGGCGTGTCACTGTTCTGTCTGTAGTTCTGTGATGGCCCATTCATAGATGCAGATTGTCGTAGCTCTGCAGTCATCCAGAGAGCTACGTGTGCTACAGACTCACTGTTGAGAAGGCAGACGGCAGAGTGATTTTGGTGTAATGTGTCCTGTTCTGAAGATGATTTCATGAAATGGCTGCGTAGGCCGAAAGAGCCAGCCTCCTCAACTTTCATCCATCAGTAAGGAGATCTCTTACTTAAAAATAAACCAGGGAATTTTTTGAGTGCTGCATTTCCCCACATGGGGAAGTAAAGTAGCCACTGTAACTATGATTAATTTCCATATGATGCTTCACTTGGGTGAATGCAGAGGCAAGCAAGTGTCATACACCCAGGGCTTTGGAGCCACCCCCTTGCTTTTTCAAAGGGTCTCATATGATGAATAAAACAATCATGCTTTGATATACTGAAATCAGTATTGTCTATTCTGGCCTCCCTCAACCACCTTTCCCCTTTGCACTACAAGTCCCATGCTCCCAAAAAGATTGAGGAAGGTTGGCTTACTTTGAAGCAGAGAAATGGGGATAGGGAAAGAGAGAGACAGCCTCATTGATGCTCTTGCTTGGAGGGGGAGACTCTCTGTATACATGGGGCCTGTTTTTGCAACTTAAAAGTCTTCCAAATTGGAAAGCTTGCAGAATTCTGCTGTTTGGGCCTGTCGTCTTGACCTTGCAGGTCATCAGCCCTTGTATTTCTTTCAACATCTGTTGAATGATAAAGGTGAACCAGGACTTTCCAGATTTGGTTTCCAGACAGGGACTGTGCAGCTGTTGCCGATACCGTGTGTGTGGTCCACATACCTGGACATGATAATGTGCTCCATCAAGATGAGCTTGCAGGGCAAGGCCATTGCAGTGTCTCCTTACTCACCCCCTTTTCTTCCCATAACCCCCCAGAGACAGAGAATTAGTATGTCCTGAGAGAAAGCTAGACTCAAGACTCAAGCCTTTCTCCCTGACAGATTAGCTTTCGTCATGCAGAAAGGGGGTTAAAGAGCTGGGAAGGAGGCGTTATTCAAATATGTTCAGGGATACCTCAGTTAACAAAGTAGATGTGGAAGAAATAGGGGTAGGTTCTGGACCACCAAAAAAACAAAAAACAAAACAGTTCAATATGTTTCAGCAAACCTTTTGTTCCAAACTGTTGTGGACGCATGAAGCAAAATAACCGGATCAAATACACTTTGCGGAAGTAAATATGAAGCTTCTAGAGACTAACTGAAAGCTTCTTCCAAAATGTATCCCGGGATGATTTTTTTTTTCTTTCAACGGCCTCCACTTTCCTTATGATTTCCATTTTGGTGGTGGAACATATAGATCTGTGCTTTTTCAACATGCCAGGGTAGGTGGTAAGGCAAGCTATTCCCCTTTCCCCTTCTCTTTTTGTTTTGCTCTTCCTACATGCTCTGGAGGCAGCTATTTCCCTTGCCTGTTGTATGTAAGCACGCCAAGCTACAGTATGATCACCTCCACTAGAATCCCATTGTCTCCCAGCTTAAGCTTTCTTGCCATGTTTACTGCAGACAGGCAGCTGCAACCCAACACTGAAAGCCTTTCTTCCTCCAGCCCTCCTTCCTTGTCCTCCCAATGCCAATGCTGCAAAAATCTTCCAGCTAGACAGAGGACGAGTCAAAGGGGGGCTGGTTTGGGCTCCCGTTAAAAAAAAAACTTGGTAAAAAGGAGCTTTCTTGTCAAAGGCTTTGTTAACCGAGGTATCCGGAATGGCTTGGCTCCAAGATAGCTTCAAGACCATTTTGTCCAGTATGAGGCTGACTCTAAGTCGCAGTGCATGGCAGAGGCCGCATTGCTGAGTTCACTGCCAAGAAAGTCTGGGTTGCTGGACGCGCAAGATAAGGCTTTTACTGCAGCAGCTCTCCAGCTATAGAACTCTTTTCCGAGGGAGGTCACGCTGAAGCTATCCTAATGGAGTTTCTGACAGGTGTTAAAAACCTCTGCTCTTTCTCCTGGCCTCTCAGTTCTTTTAGCTCTAATTTTTAAAAAAACTGTTGTGAAATGGTTGTATTATTTTATTGTTTTAAGGTATACATCACGCAGTGGACACTTGTAGGCAGAAAAGAGATCAATAAATACTCGAGTAAGCAAATAATAAATCCAGTCCAGGAAAAGGGGGGGGAGCGTACTAATAGGTTTGTTTAATCCAGCCCTCCAGTTGCCTACCTCACACACTGCCCTTTTCTGAACTTTCATCTCTTTTTCCTTTAGGAAATTCCAGTGCTGATAAATTTTCATTTTTTGTGTTTGTCTGTGCTGGCTCAGCCAGCAAGGAGGCTGGATTTCTCAGGCTGGCCCATAAAATGAGGGACATTTCTGCAGCTTCCTACCTCATGAGTGGTGCTAAACTTTGAAAGCTCTGACTTACATTGCTCATCAGGAAATGGCCCAAGTAGGATCATAATTTTAATGAACGATTCACAGGGACTAAAGGGGCACGGCTGGGGATGTGAAGGGGTTACAGTGGCCTCGGATTCACCGAGAACTTCTTACCGAAGAAGGTTGACCATGTAGTCATGGAGAACAGGATACTGAAATAAGAAGGGCTTCGCTTGCACGCTTATTTAAGTTGGGGTGGGCATAGGTTTTTAATCTATAAAGCGGCAAGATCTGACTTTATTCTCACAATGTACGAAAAGGGACTTTTCGGACTCCACCTCCCAGAATCAACTGGCCATGCTGTTATAAAGGACCTCGCTTTGGAAACTATACTCTGCCCGGTTTTACTTGGAACTGGATCTCAGGTCTGAGTCAATCTGGTGCTCCCCAAATGTGTTTGACTACAATCCCCATCATCCCTGGCCAAGACATTTGAAAGTCAATGTGTTGAGGAAAGTGAGCCCACTCTGACCGGCAACAGCTGTCTTCCCTGTTAGCCATATATCTTTTCCTTCCATGCTCCACAAGAGCCCATTTAACAGGAAATATTGGGGACAGAGTCTGGGTCCTTCTGCCTGGAAGTTGCATGCTCTGCTATGGAGTTACTGAAGCCGTCCTGCTCCCACCTCCCGTGCCCTGAGTCCCCAGGTGTGTAGCTTTCATCTTTCCTTCCACGGTAAAAGCAAATAACAGGCTGTTCTCCTCTGTTTGCTACGCTCTGCTGTGTCGCACATGGGCTTCAGAGGAATTGCATTACAAATGGCTTGTTTCTGAACCGGCTGGCCTTGGAACAGTGTATTCTTAGTTCTGTGATGACTCAGGCAAAGCGGCACCTTGGGGAGAAAAGGAGAGGGGAATGGAGAGGAGAAACAGTGTAGGAGCTGACAGCCGAAGGGTTTGGATGGGCAACAGCATTAGTCAGCCCTTAGTACCACTGGCGGGAGCTCTAAGGGCATTGCCCACCTCCAGCGCTTGAGGAACCAGTTGCTTCTAACTGATGCAGATTGTTTTAATGCTGACCCATCTCGGCTCCAGAATGCCATCTCCTGCTGCAATTTACATGTCCTTTTCTTTCCATTTCAGCCTCTCTACAACCAGCCTTCAGACACGAGGCAATACCATGAGAACATTAAAATGTAAGTATGTGGCAATAAAATCTTCCTTCTCTCTCCCTCCCTCCGCCAGCTCCCCACCTTTCTTTCAGATGTCAGAGCGTGAGTGAGGCTAAGTCAAGGGAAAGTGATGCTTTGCCCTTCTTGCCTCAGACCTCTTCTCTTCCCACCAAGGGAAGGAAGGGAGAGAGGACAGCTTCCTGCTTGCGTGGCTGGAAGCAACAAAATGTCTTAAGTAGTTCATCATATGGAGCTATCCAGAGACAGTTACCGGGGATGGATGAAGTGATGTGATTTCGTGCTGCGAGGAGCACGGAGAGATGTTAGAACAGAGAGAGATGGAAAGCCGGAAGGAAGCTGGAGCATTTATGTGTCTGTGTCTATGTATGTGTGTTTAGGGGCTGGGAACCACCTGAATTTTCTTCTGTCACAACTTCTATGCAGTCCCACTGTTTGGGTTACACACCTCTGCCTGGCAGCTTTGGAATATTTGGAAGGGGTTTGGAAATGTCTGACCCTTCCCTTGTGGGGGATGTGGGCCTCTCTGAACTCTGTTGCCCTTTGTAGGAGGTTTTCATGCTGAATATTCAAAAATGTTCTCTTTCCTTTGCACTCGGAAGCAGTACGTCCATTCTGCCACTTTGTTCCACTGCATGTTAAGAAGTAGAGATTTTATCCATCTCTACAATTATGCTTTTCTAGAGCTGCTACTTGTAGTGGGGGGTTTTTTAAATGCCCAACAACAACAGCTTCCGTATAGCTGTGTTGAGCTCAGGAATTCCCAAACTAAAAAGTTTCCAGAAGCGGATTCATCACAGTTGAATGTTCTTTTGACTTCAAAACACCTCTCATCTCCAGAGGAGGTTCCCAGTTGCTTCTCGGCGTGATTTGCTACTCTGTTCTTTCTGCCTCTGATGTGTGGTCAGGGTGCATCTAGTTTAAATCTGTCATGCTTCCAAGTTAGATGCAATTGAATAATTCATTTGGTCCTGAGACAGAAACATGGCAGAATTCAGTGGTCTCAGAGAAGGTTGTGTGTTGCCCCTTCATATGATCCCTGCCCTTGTGTGATGTCTCCTTCTTATAGATTTGGTCCTCTTCCAAGTGCATGGGGAGCATGTATGGGGAGCCTTTTCCAGATCACTCAGCAGAAATTGAATGTGGAAACCTGTCCATTCCTATACCTGCTATAAAAGGACTTGCTGGTCCTTTTGACAGTGTGTGCCAGCAGATATCAGAGACAAGATATTGGGTTGGGCTTCTTTCCCATTTGGTAGCCTTGTGTGCTTTCTAGAGATTTGCTTTCTCCAACATCTTAAGCAATGCACACGAGGAGGAAACGCATAAGCTCCTCTTTGGAGGATTCTCCTTCCTTGCTCAGCCACTATAGAGAGGAGAATGTGCAATGCTATCACCCTAAGAATAGCCACAGCAAGCCTGACTTTTCCTCTGGCTTGTAATGCCGCCTGGAGGTTGTCAGCCAAGCCAGTGTAGGAAGAGATGAAATTGGAACTGACTGCTGCTTTGGTGCTCAAGGGTCTGGGCAGCTGAAACCTGGCACAGCTGACCAAAGGGGAACGAAGGCTCTAGATGTGCCAAGGAATGGTATCAAAGACTTTCTTTTCTGTGCTGTTAGAACAGGGGTCAAGTGTGATCCATGGGCTTCATGTACTCCCCAGTGGCTTTTTTTTGTGTTGTTTTTTATTTTTTTTTGGCAGCCTTCAGGCTTCCCCATGAGCTCAGAAATGCCCCATACCATGAAACACACACAGACACAAGCCCCAGAACAACACAAACAGGTGATTTTATACCCCCAGATGTCACTCCTAAAAGGCAATCTACTGTTCTTGAAGTAATTGGTTTTCTCTTACTCACAGTCCCAGCACTTCAGATCCCCCATGCAATGGGTTTTACCAGAGGTGACAACTGGTTTTGATTTTCAGCCAGTGCAGCTCTCTATGGTGGCAAAAAAAAAAAAAAAAAGGGCTCTTCCCACAATTTTCCTTCCTTGTAAAGCTTGAGGGTCTGATATTTCATTGTCTATACCAGGGATGGCATCAGCCACATTTCCCTTCTCCCTAGGGATTTTTTTGGGGGGCTGTCTCTCCTCCCCCACAAAAAAATTCTGAAAAGGTGTATTGCCATTCTTGGAAACCTCTAGGAGCAGTGGTTCTCCTAGAAAGCAAGATGCAGAGCTGTGCCATGGTGTGGGAATCCTTCTGTGACCTTTTCCACTAGTGGAATTGAATTTCCAGTTCCTCCTGGTTTGAGGGGAAAAAGGTTTCAAGCAAATTTTTGGTGGGAGTCCAGCCCATGGTGGAATCCAGGAGGTCAACATTGATCCTAGACCTGTAAAAGCTGTCCACCTGCAGTCTATACTTTAAGCTTTTGTCCTGGACTGGTACAGTCTAGGAGGGTTTGATTAGGGTTTGTTGTTGTTATTGTTGAATGAAGTGAAAGAAAACCTCTCAGATCACTCAACTGTGCCACCATAGGAAAATCACTTTTAGAAAAGAAAAAAAAAATACCAGAACAACAACCCTGCACAAACGGTCATGCACTCTGCTACTGACCTTGTTTATGCTTTTCCCTATCTTATTTGGCTTTTCTGTGGTTTCTTTGGTTTAAAAATTTTGTAGCCCGCCTTTCCATGCAGTCACTCCCAAGGCAGATAACAACGATTATTGGAACCAGATTTTTTAAAAAACAAGCCGACAAAACAGCAACAGTAAAATCCAATAGATGCATAGATTTTTCGAAGCAGCCAGTAAATCACTCTTCTGCCATTCTTATTTTGGAAAAGGCATCTCACCATGGAGAGTTTGCCTGTGTCTTGAAAAAAGGGGCAATGCTTCTTTCAAGACAGCGCTTGCTATCTTCAGGTTTTTAAAAAGAAGTATGTTACCTGCTGCCCAGTTAATTTGCACATTATTTTAAATTTACCCAAAGCCTGCTTTTAACTCATCTGTCTGCCCAGTCAGTTGAGTGAAACATTATTGCATTTGTCTAAACTAAACACCATAGGAAGCCTTTTTGTTTGTTTCTTTAAAGCACCTTATATACATTTTAGTCTGCCCTTGCCAGTATTGTTCGGGTGCAGCTATTTTTACTACTGTTCTTGTGTTTTGTTGGGATTGCTTTTAATTTGTTACAATTTCCGTTTTTGTTCACGAGCCGCACTGAATTGGATTTGCTCAGTTACAAGGCAAGGGGTTAAGGTGGAAATGAATGAAATGCAGCAAATCCATTCCTTCATACAGCAGCCCTGCAAGGTGGCTAGCCAGCATTATCCCATAGCGTTCCTTGAATGGAAACCATGGCTTGCTGTTTGTGGCCATGGTGGGATTTGAACTGAAGACTCCTTGATTTATAGCTCACTTTCTGAGCCCTGATGCACTGTGACATTGCTTAAGGTATGAAATGCAGTGTGAGGTTACTTTCAAGCTAGGAAGTCTCTCTCCTGCCCCTGAGGTTAGATATACTGCAGCATACTTTTCTGGGCGTGGGATGTGCTAACAGCTCCTTTAAAAAAAATCAGTTTCTACATTGTCAACCCCCCCCCGATCTGTTTTGGGGGTTTTGTTCAGTTGGTTGTTTTGGGGTTTTTTGGTTTTTTTTGGTTCAGCACACTGCATGGCCTTTTGATCCACATACCACCGCCTGGATGTTCCACGTTTGCGTATTTTAACAGGGCCCAGTTAAAATTAATTTCATGCCCCAGTTCCTTTTGGCATCTGCAATTTCAGAAGCTTCTCAATCCCATCCAACTCCTTGGGAGACCAAAGGGCAGCGCGTGGCTTAAAGGCCTGGCGCTCTGGCAGTATTTTCTTACCAAAGCTGCCTTCTGGACAAGGTCAAGCCTCAGCTCTTTTTAGTCCAGATTTAATCTGCTAAGAAGCTTGCGGGGGGGGGGGAGAGTCAGCAAGTTTGGGGGCTTCTGCTATTGCTGACTGCCACTCCCATCAGCTCTAGCTAAGGCTGATGGAGACGAGAGACAGTTCGGCAGCAAGTGGAAGCCTGTGAGTTCCCCCACCCCACTCTAACTGGCAGTGGCTCTCCAAGGCCACCGTGCAAGCAGAAGTAGGTTACCTGGAAGTGCTGGGGGTGACCTTCCGCCTGCAGAGCCCGTTCTCTGTTGCAGTGCCCTTGAGCCATAAGCTCTAAATTTGCTTACCCCTGAAGGGACCTGGGCGAATTGGTGCCCTGTCAATTAACCCTATGGGGATTGGGGTCAGGGTCAGGATAAAGTCTCTTGGGGGAGAGATGGCTAGAACTTTGCACAGGAGCACACTGCTTGTTGCAGGCTGCATGGGTTTGGCTTTTATTTGCCTCACTCCATTCAAATGGCTCCAGACAGGTCTCTTTCCAGAGCCACTTGTCTGATCAGGCAAAGGCAGGGAGACTGTCCTTCCTCTTTATGCTGCCACCCAATTGTCTCCCCCCACAATGTTGTGTTAAACCATCTGATTCCATGGCTGTCCTTGGTTCCCTTCCCTCCCCCCTTTGCCTTGCCAAGCTCTCTATCAGTGTTGATCCTGGCTTTCGGATTAATCAAAAGTCTTCCTGTGTAATGTAATACCTGCGATAAAGTTTTTGACAACCTAACAGACTCCCTTTTGTCTCCCGTTTGGCTCTGGCTTCTTTGGAGGAAAGCTAGACCTCTCTCTCTCTCTAGCTCTCCGTCTCTCTCCTATCTTGGCTGCCTTTTATCTTTTCCCCACCCGCCACTCCCCAGCTTTTGGATTTTTAGTCCACACAAGGCCTGCGTTGATCCAATACGCTCAAGCTGTTTAACCCCCTTGGAGGTAGGCCAGAGATATTCAAGTGGATGTGGGCCGGGTAATTCAAATGCAAGACTTTGTTCGCAGGCTCCTTCCTCGAGGAGGTAGAGAAGCAGGCCCAAAGTGAGTTCAGATGGAATTGTTTGCCTATAGCATGAGCATGCTGCTTCTTGGAATTTTCCAGCACTTGCAGAAATCAATTTCCCTTATGCCTTGTTCCTAAGTGTATTTTACATAGCAGTCAGGGGGTCCCGGATTTGAACCAAGAGCTACCCAGAACTGCGTGTTCACGGCTTGAGACTTTCCTTCAGCACTGAAAGAAATTGAGGCATGTGGCATCAGCCCCTGCAATTGTCAGGATGAATGAATTCTCTGCATTATTTATTTATTATTTAAGGTATTTCTATCTGGCCTTCCAGCCCACAAGGGCTCCAGAAGTGAAGAACTAATAAAAGCCCTATATGTCCAGCAATGGGGATCGGACTGGATTGCTGACTTGAGGGATAAGATGAGGTAGAATTTGTTTGGGACTGCAGTTCTGCTCTTGGCTGCAAGGGCATACTGGATCCTATCAGCAAAAGGGTTGGAATTGCATCATTTATGACCGATAAAGCTTATGCTATAATGGTAATGTGTGCCATCATTTGGTACCAACAGAAAACTTGGAAATACCCGGAACTACACCCAGTCCCATAAGACATCGATTCATCCTCACTTGTTGCTTGGAAAAGTCAGTGATGGAGTACAAGTGGCAGGATCACCTAGCCAGTTTGGCCAGTATAACTAAATCTAGATACATGTAAAGGAAACAAATGGATCCTCTTTTCTTGTTTCTTCCTCCATTTCTGTTGCCTTTTGGATTTTAGACTGTAAACTCTTCAGGGCTGGGACTTCTTCTCTCATAACTTGGAGATGGAGCTAAATCAGTGGTGGTCGTGATAGCAGCCCCAGCTTGGGACCTCATGCTCTTTGACAAAAGGATAGGGGAGAGAAGAAGTAAATAAGTCCAGCATGTATGATGAGTGCCACACCGAAAAGGAAATGGTGTGAACAGTTGTTAGTGTAGCCAATGACCTTCTAAAACCATGGGCACTATTTGCAGCCTTCTAAGGGAGCACTTAATACATGCCCACCCACCCCCTGCCATCACGCAAGTGTCTTTTCATTGCAAACTTCCACAAGGAAAGGTGCTTGTGTGGTTTGTGCTATTGGAAACAGCTGAGAAACGTAAAAATCTGTTTCCATGGGGTTTATATGCCACAACCTTTTCCACAAGTGCATTTTTAAAAAAAAAGCTCATTAGGGCTGAAAACATACCCTCATTTCTGGTTATGAAGGTGAGTTTCTGTATGCTTAGCTTGGCCTCCCTCTGAGGCTTCCTGAGGCATCTGCCATCTCTCGTTTTCCTTCCCTTTTAATCGATGTAAACAGTTAGATGTTTGCTGCTGGGGAGGTGATGGCGTGTTGCAGTTCTGACCTTTCTAAAGTGCTGTTTGCAAGCTCTGCCTGCCTCTCCCACTGGGTGTGTGTCTATGTCTGTGTGTGGGGGGTGTGTGTGTGTGTGTGCATGTGTGCGCACACTCTACCTTCTGCTAGCTGCACTGTAGAAATTCTGCAGCCCCACTTGCTTGCTTTGCTTTATGCCCCCTGGGAACACGACATGTGCTTCCTCCAGTACGTGGCCCGATTTAACCTTCTTGCAAACGGTTTCTAAGTAACAGCAGCAGCTCGAAGCGAAGAGCATCTCCGAAGCACACGCTGATGTGAACCAAGATCACACAGGCCTTTTTTTAAAAAATATGAGTGTGGGATCTGCATGTTTTTTGGGTGAGTGGTGAAGGACGATAGGCAAAAAGGAACCACCAGCTGCCACCAGCACGCTGTAGCTTTTGAAAGTCTTGGCCGGGTTTCCAAAGACAGAGAGCAAAACCCCTCCGTCTTAATCTTCCCAAGGGACAGCAAAACCCAGAACCGGACAGCTATGACTTCAGCTGCTGGAGAGGTGCTCTGTTCTTCTTTTAAAGACTTCTCTAAAAAAACAAAACTAGAGAAGCCTCCAGGTCACTTCTGTGGCTTGTGAGTAGGGCCAGCCGCGTTTTTGTCTGTTTTTGAAATTGATGACTATTGATTTCCTCAGCTGCCTTGCCAGAAAGGAGAAGGCAAAGGTCCTGGGATAATTTCTATTACTTGTGATATATTTTTTTTCCTCCCTGGTTCCTTGTGGCATCATCTTTTAAAGAGCACCAAAAGCCCTCCTCTAAGCCTCAGGCAGTTTAAGTGGTGAGAAACCATGCTTTGAGACAACATGATCTGCTGCTTTAGCATCTTTACCTTATACTGCATGGAAGGTGATCTCCAGACAATGTATAGGTCTGTTAGTCATTTCTGTTTGGAGTTCATGGGGTACGAAGAGCAGATAGCATATAATTTCTTTGCCTTTAGCTGATAGCAAGCCCTTGTTCTTCAAAGTATACTTATTCCTCACACCATAAGTTCCATGTGTGTGCATTAAAGGGCAAGCTGGATGCTGGGTTGTTATCGAATGATTTTTAAAGGGATAAGGCTATCAGGGGATACTTGTCATGACGGCGATATAGTCCCTCCAGGCTTCCTCTATGCATCTGATTGGCCACTTTGGGGAACAGAACACTGGACTCAGTTGGCCATTGGCCTCTTCCAAGAGGATGGTTCTTATAGATCATTTTAGTACTTGGTTTAGTTGCAGAGGCAGATGTTGTTCTGAACAGAGGCAGATGGAGAGCTGCATATGTATTGCCTTTTTTCAGTTGTGCTAGATGCAAACCAATGTGATCTGTTTTGAAGGGACTTGCTGACCCTGGCTTGTTCATTCAACGTCACTTTAAATGCATTGGCATTCTCGCTGGCCATGAGTGGGCTTCAGGGCTCCTATTTTTCCTGTAAAGCCCCCTCCTTTCATATGCGTGTATGTGTGTGTGTGTGTGTGTGCACCTTCTGAAGGCTAGTGTCATTTTCTATTTGAAAGAAGGAAAAGGGAATGGCTACCTTAAATCAAGTTTTGCTTTTACATCAAAGGTTTTTTGTAACCAAACTGGACAAAATGGCACGTTTTGAAACTCCACCGTTTGTTTGTTTGTTTGTTTGTTTGTTTGTTTTCCCACTGTTTTTTTCCCAGCATGGGGCCCAAGGCAGCTTTGTCCTTGTTGCTGTTGTGTGCCCTTCAAGTTGTTTCCGACTTACGGTGACCCTAAGGCAAACCAGTCACAGGACTTTCTTGGGGCTGAGAGTGTGTGATGCACCCAAGGTCACTCAGTAGATTTCCCTGGCCAAGCAGGGAATCAAACCCTCGTCTCCAGGGTCGAAGTCCAGCTAAACTTCAGCTAAAATCTTACTTTATAAGTTAAAAAGCAACTCAAAAACATTTCTGTGTAGGAAAAAAAAAGCACCTAGCTGCAAATAGTTTAAACACATTTAAAACATAATGAAGGAGACAGTAGTATTCATTGCTGCCTGAATTGCAACTGGTTAAGAAAAGGAGATTATTATAAGATCTTTGCTGTTATTTTAAACACAGGTTGGAATTCAGGTAAGAAAATAGGTGTGTATGGTTGCTTCTTTCTGGAGGAAAGTCATTGGCGCCCCACATGGTCACTTTCTGTAAAGGGCTCCATTAAAAGCATTACTTTTCTGAAAGGTCGGTACCTTTTTCTGTTCTACCAAAACATGCATGAGGCAAGCTGAGCTTTGCCAGGAACTGCAAAACAGGAGAAACATATAAAGGCAGATGCTGATCTGATAAGTTATTTCATTGTTTTAAATTGTTCTCCAGTGTTGTAATTCACTAGTCCTAGCTGTATTCTATTTTAATCCATGCTGAAAGCTGTGCTTAAAGAAAGGCAGGATATTAAATAAATAGTTCCCTGAGTGCAACTGGGAATTGATAGCCCCTGTGCACGGCTTAGTCATTTTCAGATCACCACCCATGAAGCAAAACTGTAGAGAATTTAAAGAGGCAGTGTACCACGTAACTTGGCTTGTTTGCATGAGTTATCTGCTTCAAGGCACATCACATTCTAGACTGTGTTGGCTGATCTTCTGTGTAGTGTAGGAGCAGACTGACGGCCCTGTTTTTCAACAGTGCTTTTTGGGAGAGAGGGTGTTTAGGCTGGTGTCCTTTTGGTCCACTGCATATTTGTCTTGCCTTCTCCCAAAGGATTTCTGGAATTGTTGTTTGCTGAGAATGCAAGCTGAGAATGCTAATTTCCCTCTGCACAAAAGGTGACAGCTCCTCAGGTTCTGCGAGAGACTGTGAAACCCATCTAAAATCTTGAATCTAGATGTATTTCTGAATAAATCCCCTGAGAAAAAGTTCGGATAACTTCTTTGTACTCGGTCCATGTTGGGGGTGCCACGAGGGGTGATTGTACAATGCCAGTAATTTAAAAGGCCACTTCTTTTTAATGTGAACTTTCATTCATTCGTTCATTCATTCATTCATTCATTCATTCATTCATTCATTCATTCATTCTAATGGTGATAATATCTGAGTAAAAACTTAGTAAAAATTGTAATCTTGTATGTGTGTGTGAGTGAGAAAGTGAGGGCACAAAAGACAGTGTGTGATCTGTGTGGACTTTAACAGAATACCACATTTTCTTCTTTACAGAAATCAGGCAATGCGGAAGAAGCTGATATTATACTTCAAAAGGAGAAACCATGCCCGTAAGCAGTGGGTAAGTGAGACGCCGTCCATGTCTGTGGGCTTCCCTTTAAAGCAAAACAACAACCTATAAACTATAAACTGCTCTTTCAGCAGCCTAGCTGTTGCACTTTGCACTAGCTACAGCTCCTGAGACATCGTCAAGGGCAGCCCCACATACAATGCATTCTAGTAGTCTAGTTGGGAGGTGACCAGTATGTGAACCACTGTGGTCTGGTTATCCCTGTCCAGGAAAGTTTGTAGCTGGTGGACTAGTTGAGCCACAAATTCTGCTTGGGCCTCTTTTGTCTTTGCCTGATCTGTAGGGCAGGACTTTCCGTCTCCCGCTCTCTTCAGCCTCCAGGTTCTAATGGTACGGAGCTCCTTGTGCTTTCATCTTCTGTATGCCTTCCAAGTTCCAATTTTGTCACCATTGTCTCTAGTTCAGGGCAAGTCTTTGTATCTCTTTATTCATATACTTCAGCGGCACAAGCAGAATTGCACAAGCACGTTTGGTGCTTTGGTGAGACACAAATCTGGGGTCTGTTCCCCTCTCCATCACAAGTTCTAAAGCTCTTTGGAAGCGATTTTGAAATCGTTTGACTAAAGTTCAGAGCTTAGCTAATTAACGGAGCAGAGAAGATGCCGGTTGGCTGGAATATTGTTTCTGCCAGATGGATACTCGACGCTTCACGCTGCCGAGCTAAACAGAAGCTAAAGCGACTGAACCCTCAGCTGGATTAATTGGGAGCTCCAACTTCAATCTCTTTTTTGTTTCCCCTCCTGGCGAAGAATCAGAAGCAGCTGGTGCCAAGTGGCGCTTTGTTCTTGGCTGGATCACGATCGTGCTGGAGAAGCCTCAGAACCAGGCTGTAGCCAAAAGGAAAAGGGGCCAGTTTATCTTGTGTGACGCAAAAGGAGCCATCCGTCTTCCTGGTATAGGCGTGACAGTCTGCATCACTGGCAGTGAAATGACTAGCCAAGCCATACCAATTGCATGTGTGGGCAGGATAGTCTTGCCCAGCTGGACAGGAGGCTTTTATCACCTGTCCTCTCTTTGTTATCCTCTGGGAGTTGCTGCTAATAATTTATCATCTCTGCTATACCCCTCCAACTATCCCAGTTTGGCAGAAACAGTCCAATTAGTCTTCTGCTGTCCCACTTTTTCAGCTACTTTTAAAATGTCCCAGTTTCTCCCTTCTCCTCCTGCTTTCCTCCTCTGTCCTCAGCTGCAGCAAACTGGGAAGCCTTCCTCCCTACGCTGTGAAAGTGCTATTATTCCATTTTCACCATCCTAGGGAATCCTGGGGTTTGCAGTTTAGGGGAGGGGGGCTTTAGAATTCTCAGCCAGAGAGCTCTTTGGCCTCAGCAAACTACAAACCCCAGAATTCCACAGGATGTTGAAAGTAGAATAATAGCACTATAACAGTGTCGTGCAGAAAGGCTCTCAGATTCTGCATAGAATGGAGTGCTTGGAAATCACAAGAGGCAAGGGAAAATCTTTAAGTCTGTTGTTTCTCTGCATTGCCCTTCTAGTGGTGTCTAGAAATGCCTGCCTCCCTTTAATGTACCATAGAAATACTGAAAGCAAAAAAATAGTCTCTGAGGTGTACAGCCCTCGAGCCTTTCCCGTGTTTTAAAAAACGGCACCTTGAGACTTTAGGATTGGTGAGGTGGAGAATAGCCTCAAGAACATAGGCTTCAAGACGAAACAGCAAAGTGGTTGATGCCCAGAACATTCCAAACAGTCCTAAAGGTAGGCTTTTGTAGAGAACGCTCCATTTCTGATGTTCCAAAAGCAGACTAGACAGGGGCCAAGAGCCCAAGCCCAACAGGAAATTGCTGTGGCCTTCTCACCACTTGAATTTTGCATGCTTGTCTGAAGCGTCATCGCTTTGGCCCAGGCTTGCAGTACACAAAAGAGCAGAGCGATTCTAGGAGGCTGTTATTATTATTAGCAGTATTAGTATTTCATTTCTATCGTGCCTCCCCCACCCCGACATTGGGACTCAGGGCCTAAGAGGATTACTGCAAGGTTTCTTTGAACATTCTCTGTTCTTCTTTTTCATCCATTCAGCGTTTTCCCCTTCGGGGCATGGAAACATGTCAGTGCATAATGCAAATGTTTTTAATGTGCGCCTTCCTCTTGGGATCTGGACAATTGACTCAGCCCCCACAGAAATGCTTTCTTACTTCCTGAGTGTACGTGGGTGGGTGTGTTAAAGTTCCAGGTCTTATTTTTATCTACTGGATGAATTTTATTTTGCATTATTTTTTGGGGGAAAAATATGATCAAGAAGTGGCATATTCGTCTACGGCATGTCACCAACACTCTTCTTCGGCTTCTCACTTTTTATTGAGGTGGTTACATTTATGTCCCATTTCTTTTCCCTCTGGTGAGCTCAGGGCAGCATGCATGGTTCTCCTCCTTCCCACTTGCCATAAAAACAATAGCCCTGTGAGGGACATGCAGTAAAAGGAAAGCTCAGTATCGCCCTCTGCGTTCCATGGTTTAGTGGAGGCTAGAGCATGGATCTTTCAGCACTCTGAACTCTGTACTACACTAACTGTCATTGCAGTAACAAAAATACAAAGCAAACTATAAGCTTGGCCTCCTTGATTGATTGATTGATTGATTGATTGATTGATTGATTGACTGATTGATTGTCCTATGCCCATTTTCAAACTCCTCTAATTTGGCTCCTTCCTCACCTCAGTGGGACCACTGAGGCCATTTCCGCACTACACTGTTACAGTGCTACTATTCCACTTTCAACATCCTATGGAATCTTGGGGTTTGCAGTTTAGGGAGAGGCATTTAAAATTCTCAGCCACAGAGCTCTTGGGCCTCAGTAAACGACAAACTCCAGAATTCCACAGGGGGTTGAAAGTGGAATCATAGCACGATCACAGTATAGTATGGAAATGGCCTGAGTGGTTGGATTAATTTATTCAAATGTCTTTTAATAATAGTCTAAAAAGTGGGGCTGCCACCCAGTTAAAGACCTTCTAAGTCATAGCACTTTTAGTCTGTTAATCTATTAATTATATTTGCACATTGATAAAAAAATATGTCTACCTGTATTCTTTTGTAGGCGAGTTTGGCCGTATGGCTTTGCCCCAAGAATCCATGTTAGTTCTTTTCTGAGACCTCATGGCTACTTTAGCCCAGCTAGAAATTTGAAATTAGGTGTGAAGGAAGCATTCCTTGATCTCTCATTCTCTCTCCCCTACTTTCTCTCGGTCTTTCTCACACACTCCCTGTTTCTTCTGCCACCCCTTCCCCTCAAAACCTCCCTTCCACTACTTCAGGAACAGAAGTTCTGCCAGCGCTATGACCAGCTGATGGAAGCCTGGGAGAAGAAAGTGGAACGCATTGAAAACAATCCCCGCCGCCGAGCCAAGGAGAGCAAAGTACGTGAATATTATGAGAAGCAGTTTCCAGAGATCCGGAAACAGAGGGAACTGCAAGAGCGCATGCAGAGGTTAGTGGAGGCATGTTTGGGGCAGTAGTGCTAGGTTCACAGAAGTGTAAGAAGGCTTCAGGTCTTTGGTGACAGCATGTTGGTTTCTGAGGAGGAGGAGGAGGAGAATGCATGGTGGTAAAAGAGATCTTTTCTACAGAATTCTTCTTTTTAGGGAAAAGGGGCTCCAGGGAAAACCAGTCTAGTCACCTTTATTTTCCAGCCAAGTCTTAGGCCCATTCATAGAGGCTGGGAACATTCAGTAATTTTGGTACCTTGGATGAAATGTGATCCTGAACATGGTAGCCTCTGTCTGTTCCTTATCTGTTCCTAATCAAAGATCAAGAATCAATGTGGTGTAGTGTTTTCAGTGCTAGACTCCGACTCTGGAGACCAGGCTTTGAATCTCTGCTCAGCCATGGGAACCACTTCATACTCTTTCAGCCTCAGAAGAAGGCTGAACAAATCTTGCCAGGAAAGCCCTGTGATAGGTTTGCCTTAAGTTGAAAACAATGTGAAGGCACAACACCACCAATAACCACCAAAGACTTAAGAAAACCCAAAGGCCATTTTGGCCAAGGATGACCAATGTGGTCCACGTGGTGGATAGACTTCGCATTTGAGGGATGTTTTTTGCCCAACTCTGCAACTCCTTACAGGTGCCCACCCAGCATAAAAGAGAAAGGAAGAGGAGGTGAAGCTGGGAAGTAGCTCAGCTTCAGCTTCTGACCAGCTTCCAGAAGGGCACAATTGCTTTGGCTTCTTCCTTTGTGCCCTGCATCATTGTCTTTTCTGAGTATTCGGAAGAGCTTGTCACACTTGGAGGTGAAGGCAGAATAACAAGGAGGCATTTGCTTAAGACTCTTTTTTTTAAAAGAGGAAGATGAAGTACTTCTTTCCTCACCTCACGCTGTTTTCTAGCCCCAATATGGCAGTGATGCTGTAGCCAGGTCCTCAAGCATCTTGACCAAAGACATACCAGTCCATCCTCCTTAACCGTAGCGGTTTGTCACTTACTGGTTTAGAGCACCAGTGGGGAATGTTTGCCTCCCCGCATATTTTGGCCTTCAGTTCTCAAAAGGTCCAGCCGGCATGGCCAATAGTAAGAGAATGTGTAGTCCAAAACATCTGGAGTGACCACAGATTCCCCACCCTTCATTTAGGGTGTCTACACAATAGGCCTTGACCCTAATCCAGAGAGGTCAACCAGCATAATCCAGATTGTCTCCCCAGTTTACTGTTGCATTCATCTGCTTAGCTTCCTCCCACCCCCTAGTGGTTTTGGTTGCAACAGGTTGGATTTTGACATAGGCGTATATATATTTCTCCAGACCAGCTGCTACACCAAAAATACTGAACTTGGGGTAGTGGTGTTCACAACACCTCTGTGTTGAAGTTGTGACAAATGTTATTTGATAAAGTTGGCTTTACGTGCATGCCGGCTCTCTGGTTCTTTGTCTACGCCATGAGGAAGGACAAGCTCCTTTCCACTGCATTGTTGTCTCCCCTGCCCCCCGCTTCCCATTTCTCTGCCACCACCCCACCTTTCCCCAGCTTTGACCTCTCCTTCTTTTGCCTGGTACTTGGTCTGTCTCACGCAAGCGGCTGTCGTAATTGTTAGACGATGCAATGCCAAGTGCAAAATGGAGCATAAATTTTTCAGCGCTTTTTCTGCCATCTCCCAGCAGGGTAGGACAGAGGGGCAGTGGCCTCTCCATGTCTGCGGCACGAAGTGAACACGAGGTGTCAGAAATTATTGATGGGCTCTCAGAACAAGAGGTGAGGCTGGGTCACACCGTTTTTCTCCTCCCTTTGCCATCTCTCCTTTTTTCCTTTTTCTTTTCTTCTCCTCTGGGGGAAACCAATACAGCCACAACAGACCTTGGCGTTGGAACTTGCTGTTGATGCTGCTGCCAAGTTGCATTAGCATCAGCCCTCTCTGTGTTTAGCAAACACTGTCTTGTGTTGGGGAATGTGATGCCGTGATGGATTTGACAGGACCCTAAACGGGGACTTAGGGAGGCTTCCCTCTCTCTCTCTCATATTTTCTCCTCCCACCCCCTTCTTGCCTGTCTTCTGGATCTTGTCAGCAAACACCATTCTGCTTGCTGCTGTGGTGATCACAATGTGAGATTTTCTGTTGACACTGGTGGGGTTGACAGTGTTGTTTGAATGGGGGGGGGGCTTGAGTTGTTCATTTCCCAAATGCCCCACCCTCAAAGATGGAGGTGCACTCATGAACCCTGCCTTTGGATTCTGTGCTATATATAAATCAGGTTTAGCTGTGATATCATAACACTATTTTTGCCACCAGTGTATGTGGTTACAAGTATGCAAGGGGCACTGCCAAACCAAAGGTCTGTCTAGTCTGGCTTCCCACAGTGGTGAACCAGATCATCTAAGAGAGGGCCACAGGCAGCCTGAGAGGAAGAGCTCTCTTTTGTTGCATGTCCTTAGCATCTCTGAGATGCATTATATTTGTACATTGGCATTTCCATTTCAACTTATCACAGTTAATAGGAACATCTGACCCAAGGTCCATCTAGTTCTTGTTTCCAAGACTGACCAAAGAGATCCCTTTGGGAATCTTTTAGGCAGGATACAAAGACGGTAGATATTGAGTCAAAGGCTTTCACGGCCAGAATCTATTGGTTCTTGTGGGTTTTTTGGGCTTTGAGACTGTGTTCTGGTTGTATTTTCTCCTGATGTTTCACCTGTATCTGTGGCTGGCATCTTCAGAACACGGTCTCAAAGCCCGAAAAACCCACAAGAACCAACCGTAGATATTCTTTGTTGTTTATTGCACAAAAGCTGGTAAAGTACATTGACTCTGAACCAAAGCTTAGAAAATTCTGTGTCATTTTCGCTTGGTTCTAGTCATTGCATCTCAGGTTTATTCTACTAAATGCAAAGTAGATCCCACAAGACTGAAGTCCACCCTTACCTCCTTGATAGCCTGTCCTCATTCTCAGGCAGTTTTGAAAGTACTTTTGGTGTTTTAAACGAGGCTGTTTTCTTCTGCTTTCCTCCTCTAGAATCTAGAGAAGCAGATGCGCCAGCTCGCTGTCATCCCGCCCATGTTGTACGACGCCGAGCAGCAGCGCATCAAGTTCATAAACATGAACGGCCTCATGGACGATCCCATGAAGGTGTACAAGGACCGGCAGGTGATGAACATGTGGAGCGAACAGGAGAAAGAGATTTTCCGAGAAAAGTGAGTTGAGCTGACGTGATGCCTCTGTTGTAGTCACATGTGGGTTTCATAGGCCAAGGTGTGAAAATCTGTAGTCCAAGGTGAGCAAAAGGAGAATGACCTTAATCTAGGTGTGACCAAGTTGTAGCCCTGAAGGCCATTTCTGGGGCCCTCAATAACCTCCCTGGTGCTGCTGCCCATATTGAGAGAGAGAGAGATTCTTTTGGTCACCCTTGTAATATTTATTCATATTACATGTCTCCTACCGCACCCTTCACCAATCCCCAATAAAAAATGAGGATGGATGTCTCATCATATCTGCTTTGGATTGTAGGGGGATACATTTTTATGATTTTTTGATATCTCTGGACAGTGTACAACCTGTTGTGGGTACTGGGGACCAAAAGGTGGTCCCAGGGTGTGTCAGAGTTTGATATTCTGACTTAGTCCTGAATCCTGGGGTGGGCAGTTTGTGGCTCAGGAGCTGCACATGATCCTTGGCTTAATCTCACCGTGCAGTTTGTCTGCAGACAATATATGCCCACTCATGCTGTGTAGACCAACTCTGGGAGATGCTTCCTTTTCTATGTTTTGTGTGCGCATGCCTGAGGTAGAGAACGGATGGGGTAGAGCAAAGAGTTTCAGAACCCTACAGTGGTGCAAAAGTCACCCACTGGCTCCACTCACCACCCATTTGCAGCCTTAGGTTGTTGAGCAGCAGCGCCCAAGGGAGCTTCCTTTCGAATCAGCTATATGGAAAGCAGGACCAAGGTGAGCAAGATCAGGATATGAACTTGGGAAAGTGACTTTTCAGATGACAGCTCCCACAATTCCCCTTCCAACATGGCCAATGACCAAACTGCACAAGAACTTCTAGAAGCTGTAGTTCAACTCCTATGTCTCTTTTCCAAACTGTGGCCATAAGCAGGAGCTCAGTCAGTTCTGGGCAGAAGGGAAACCTCCAAGAAATGAGATTGGGGTGGAAGGTACAAGACCCAGCTACAAGGCTGAGGCAGACAAGGCTTATGCTCTGCAGCTGCAGTCAAGACAAAAAGACTCGGGAGTCAAGCAGAGCCTGCACTGTTTTCCTTTCGATTCAAGAGCTGTGAGGTTGGGGTTTTCAAGGTATGCTGTCATCAGCTGACATGTTTTACAGGTCTAATGATGCCCCTTGAACTAGAGACTGTGGTTCAAGATGCACACTGCTTCCTGGCACCTTCTGACAGGGCCAAAAAGTAAACTGCTCCAAACTCCTTAAGAAGGATGGGGGAAATGTCCTCAGGGGGAAAAAAATAGCCACCAGGCTTGGGGTGCAAATGAGCATTTAGGCAAGCAGAAAGTGGAGATTATTTACTTCTCAATTTTCTTAAAAAAAAAAAACAAGAAGAAAGAAATCAGCCAGGAGTGACAGGCTAAACAACCTTAAGGGTTATTAATTAATGCCACCCTCACCTTTTCTTTTCTTTTTTTTAGATTCATGCAGCATCCAAAGAATTTTGGCCTGATTGCTTCCTTTCTGGACAGGAAAGTAAGTCCCTTTTCCTTGTTTGTTTGTTTCTTTTTTTCATTTCCTGCATTTGCCTTTTAAGCGAAGAGAACTCCTCTGCAGATGGTTTCAGACTGGATTGCTTCTTTGATTAACGTGGGGGGGTTTTACCTTTCCTTTGCCAGGTCCAAAAGCACAGCTTAGCTCAGAGGCCAAACACACCAAAATAGTAACTAAGTATGGTTGTGTTTTGAACTAAGCAGCAGTGGGCAACGTCCAGAGGCAAAGAGAATCAAGAGAACTCATGGGGGAAGCGGTGGGTGTGGGGGACCATGGCTTACAGCTTCTGAAAGGTTCCCCCCAGGAATTGTAACTAGCACTCTCATTAGCTATGGCAGAGAGCAGAAGCAGTGAAGGCCCTGAGTCATACTGAGCGTCCCACCTCTAGAGAGGCCCATGGAATCAGTGGGTGTTCTGTCCGTGTTGACTCCCCATTCAATAATTAAGGGAATCCACTCTGCTTAGGATTTCCAATGGGATTCAAGCCAAGGGCTTATCACACTATGAGAGGACCACAGAAGATAAAGTACAGTCAGTTCCCAAACAAGTCAGTGGGACACCTTGGGGAGTTGAACTTTACTGCAGAAGTATCCCATAGGTTTGTATCGCCATGCCTAGGAAGACATGCCTTAGACAGCAGAGGGTCTTATTGTGCCAGCGAGCCAGATGTCAGAACTTGTCTGTCCTATTTCTTCCCTTCTTGCCCTCCCTGTCAACATGTCAAGTCTCAAAATACCACCGTGTAGGTGATTTCCTGCTCTCTCCTCTGCATGCTAGAACTGGAGCGCAGCTGACAGCCCCCCCAAAGTGGAGAGCTCAGCGCATCGGTTTGGAAGTGAAGTGTGCTCCACCTAGCAAGCTTAATGGGTGGAAATAATGGCTCCTGACAGTTGTATGACAGGTTATGTGTAGTGTTCTACCCCAGATAAAGGATAGGAGACTTCTCCTCCTTTAGTGTTTGTTGTTGTGCCTTTTAGTTTTTGAAATCATCTGGGGTCACTCCTTCCATCTTGCCCTGTGCACCCCACCCTCATAAAGCTGGAAATAGTTCTCAGTACCAGCATCCAGGGATGAAATCCATTTAAGGGTATCTTTTCAGTGTCCTAATGGTTTACGAATGGTAATTTCTTGATGCAGAGTTGCTTTCCCCCTTTTAATTGTCCATTCGTGGCTCCAGAAGAAGTCCCAGCAGGTAGGGGTAAGTTGTGGAAGAAAAAGTCCAGTAAAACATCCCAGCTAGCCTGACACCTTTTGCCCCCGCACATGCCTGCTGTGAGAGGTGGAGAAAGGGGAGCATGTTTACAGAGAAGAGAGTGAAAAAAGGGGGAGCTGTTGAGGTGATGGGGGAATAGGACAGTTCAGAATCTGATTCTGGAGAGGATGGGGTGTCCTTGATGCCACTGTGGCCATAGGAGGAAATGGTTGTAAGGGGGAAATCTATATACCAGTCAGCTGCCTTGCAGGTGGTAGTCAAAAAGGTGGGCACGGGCCTGTAATTGCATGTAAGTTCCTACTGGCTTGACACTGGAGATGAAAAATGACATTCTTGCCAAAGAAATGGATAGAGAGTGTTCAGCCTATAGCCAAAAAGAAAAAAGAAAAAAATGGGACCTTGAGGAATTGATATGTAGATTTTCAAAGCAGCTGGTTTGCATTTTCTGTGTATTGGACCCGTAGGTAATATTTATAATACTGAGCAGTTCATGGTTTGGTGGTGTTATACCTGTTCTAATCTGTGTTATTGGAAATACCCGTAGAAACATTTTTGAAAAGGGTGGGACCTGAAAGCTCAGAAAGTATATTGGTGCTAATCTCATGCACTGTCAAAGAGGCTGTGAAAATGGTCCAAGTACAAACCTCACCTTTTTGATGGATTCACAAAGTAGCCTTTGGAAAGCTGCTTCTCTTTCAGTCTCTACCCTCCAACTGCAATATAGGAATAATGATACTAGTTTGCCTTAGAGGTCTGCGGTAAGCAGTGAGTGAGATAATGCACGCTAAGAACTTTGAGCATTGGAAGGCATGGTATGAACACTGTGTCCTTGCTCTTGCTGTTATCTTTTTTAATTTTTGGTGATCTCGTGACTATTAATTAAAAACTGTAATGGGACCCACACAAAAACAAGGCACTGGTTTCTACATGCTTAGTGTCGGTAACTCGAATATACTAGTTTGCAAGCTAAAAGGGGGAAAAGGTCCATTTAAGAATTTGAAAAATACCCTGCCAAGGACCCACAACTGGGGAGTTTCCAGTACCTGTGGAATATTGAAGGCAGTTGAGGATCAGCATTGAGGAAGAAGGCAAACAGCTTCTTTAACAGCTTACAGTATTCCGGGAAGAGGGTTCCAAAACCTCTTTGCTACTATAAAGCAATGAAGTGGCCAAATGTTGGGTTGGCAGTCAGCCCCAAAGCTGGCCCTTATGGCTTGTGATGCATGGTGGATGGAGATTTTAGGGTAGGGGAGAATGTTCCTTTTTTCACACTATACAGGGAGGATGTGGATCTGAGGAGGCCCTCCTCTTCCCCTGGAAACTCCAAAGAGTACCACAAAGCTGTGAAGCCAGAACACCAGTTCTGTTAGGAACTAGGGGTATTTGTTGCCTGCCCTGGTTAATGATGTGTTGGGCATCTTTCGTATCTGCTCCTCCTTGGTTGCTGCTGTTAATAGATGGCATTTCTCTACGTCTACTGTTCCCTAGCTAACCAATATCCCTTTCATTCTTAACCGTGCCGTTTTCTTTTAGACGGTGGCCGATTGTGTCCTCTATTACTACTTGACCAAGAAGAATGAGAACTACAAGAACTTGGTGAGAAGAAATTACCGGAGACGTGGAAAGAACCAGGTGAGAAAAGCTAAGAATGATCATATGTGGAATCTGCTGAAATTTCTGTTGCTTTACCTTTCCGTGATTAAATGGAAGCAAGAGGTGGTTGTACCTAGCAGTTGTGAATGCTAAGTCTTAAACGTACATTGTTGATCTTTGCTTCCAATTATGGTTGTGGTTGTGCGTCTTTGCTATGATTCTCTGATTGTCTTGTTGGGTGTCACTGGATGTAAGCTGTAATATTTTCCCACCCTCGGTTTTTCGTCTTTTCCTGCACTAAGGCAGGCAATGCCTAGTAAAATCTTCAGTGCCAGAGCTGAGTGAGATATCTGGTGGTTAGAAGACTCTTCAGTTACAGTGTTATGTGGGTATAAGGTCTTTGAAAGTGATATAGTCAATTATCGCACGCATTTCTTTGTCTGCCAGATTTAGGTATGGATTTGGGCAGTTGTTGATTGTCATCTGAGCATGATCACTCTGAGTCTTTCCCGTTTAATTTCTGAACTTTTTGTACTGTTGAATAGCTAGCCTTAATAATCTCTTTGTGTTTTCTTGTTAATTTGAATAATTATCTGTTTATCAGTGTGCCTCAGTTCCAGGAAGTAAAACTTCTTCTCTCTTACCTCAGTTGTCCCAGTTGTTTTTGGAATTTGTTGTTAGGTTTGCTAGCTGTTAGATTTGCTTTCTCAGAGTGATTCATTTTTAGAAATCATATCTGTAGTTCTTGTGTGTGTGTGTGTGCATGCATGCGCGCGCACACACGTGCATGCATATGCAATTTTGGTCTGCCAGCAAGCAAATTTATTGAATTCACAAAGCACATATATTATCATTGCATTGCACATTTAATGCATATTGAGAAGCAAAGCAAACATAATCATTCTCTTGCCAGTATGTTTGAACAAGTAAACCACTGCATTTAAATTCCATTTAATATCTTCATTAAATTCACACATCATTTACAGTCACTTAGGAAGACCATGCAAGGACAAAAGGCGCATGTATTGCCAGTCTCCAGCACCATTGCCTGTCCCGGCTGTTACTTCGACACACCTGCAGGGCACCTGCTTGGGAAAGGCTGCTTTAGAAGAAAGACTCAGACAGAGGAGTTAGAGAAGGAGGCACCTCCCATGGAGTTGTGTGCTAGCAGCTCAGATCGATCAGGGTTCCATCTGGCTAGAAAAAGCTTTCCAAGATTTCAGCCAAAGAGGCTGTTTTTTTTAAAGCCCAGCTACCTGTGATCCTAAAGGAATTCTAAAGTTAAAAGTGGAGATGCCAGAGGTACTTTCTCTAAGCAGAGTAAATGTGTCCCATAGAGCTACCACTTCTCCCATGGGGCTCTGAAAGCTTGCATGATGTATTATGTGCTTTTCAGTTGGCCCAATAAAGGTATCACTGTTTTGTGGATTTGGGAGGTTGTTATATTTTTCTGCTTGGCCAACACAACTCCCCTTGAATATGTTTCTTGTATGTAGAGGTGATCTTTTTTCAAGCTTGTTCTGGATAAGAATATTTTCCACTCGCTTTTAATAATAGCTTCCCAAAACAGATTTGGTTGAAAAGCAATACCATGTAAGGGAGTAGAGAGATCTGGACTTCATGTCACTGTACCACTACTGAGAACAAGGCAGAAGAAAGAGAGATGGAGGGCAAAATACCACAGCAAAGTTTGCAAAAAGCATGTTATTAAGAGTGGCAAAGGGGGAAAAAATGTCACCAAATTT
This sequence comes from Ctenosaura bakeri, assembly GCA_948474755.1. Lineage (NCBI taxonomy): Eukaryota > Metazoa > Chordata > Lepidosauria > Squamata > Iguanidae > Ctenosaura > Ctenosaura bakeri. The sequence goes on from CAOLHI010002194.1 coordinate 228,396, forward strand.
CACGGGATGACAAGCTGACCTGCTACAATTATAGTTCCTGCTTTAACCTATATAGGAACAAAAGATGGATTTAAAAGGGCTTGTAGTACCTTGTCTGGTCTGTGTGTATCTGTATATATGGATGTAGGTTTAAAAGTAGGTTTTCTGTGTTTCTGTCACTGTGGCGTAATCTCGGTGGTCCCAAGACAATGGTGTGGCTTCCTTAATGGTATCAGGTAGCTTTACAAGATGGAAAAGGACACCTGGCTGAACATAAGGTACAATCTAGTCATTTCTTTCTAGATTGTGTCTAAGGATAGTCATTTGTTGTTGTGTGCCTTCAAGTCATTTCTGACTTATGGTGACCCTGTGATGAACCCATCACAGTGTTTTCTGGAGGCTGAGAGTATGTGACATGCCCAAGGTCACCCAGTGGGTTTCTGCAGTCCAGTGAGGAATTGAACCCTGGCCTACAGGGTCATAGTCCAACCCTCAAACCACTGTATCATGCTGGCTCTATGCAGTCCAGTCATCCTTGCCATAAATAAGAAGTTGAGATGGTCTAGTCTTGACCATAACCCAGGAACACACAGAACTTGGGAAAGTTCCTCTTTTTACTACAGCTTCTAACCGTTGTGGCTAGTGGCCGTGCTGTCTGGAGGACTGTGGGAACCGTAGCCCAAAGCGGCAACTTCTTCAAGTTGTGTGATTGTAGTGGAGGCTGAAATCAAACCTATTTTGCTACTGAGGAGAGCTTATGCTCAGGCTAAAGAGCTTTCTGCAGAGAGGGAATGATGCAGTAACAACCGCTTGCAATCAGTAGTGGCAGCATGAGGTCCTTCGGTTGCCCAGGCCAGGCATAAATGCTAGGGGATATCCTGTGCATTTGTTCTTAAAGAATATGTGAACAGTACAGCACTAAGCAGCACCCTCCCAAGCATTCTCACAGAAGTACATAACACTGCAGCTTGCTTAATTTCCTGTGGACACAACCTCCACATCCAGCAGAGGCTCCAATTTTCAGTGACTTGCCGGTTTTGTTGCATGCTGGTTTTAAAATAAAGCCCTCAGCGCCTTGTGCTCTGCATATGTCAGAAGCTAACTTGTCTTGCTGTGACTGGTAAAAATCCATCAGGAGTACCCTTGCGCTTATTCCATCTGTACATGAATTCCTCATTGTGAGAGTGCCCTGGGGGGTGTTTTCTTCCCGACACACAAAGCACAGTTTAGCTGTTGGTGCCACAAGAAGTGGTGTTCAACACTGGTTTAATCACTTGAAGAGGGCATTTAGGTAGATCTGTGGGGAACAGGTCTATCAGCCATAATAACACCACACAGATATCCTGGAGTATGGTCTGGAACACTTCTTGTTGGGGAAGGGAATAAACAAACACAGTACGCAATTGGTTGCAAGTATATTATTGTCCTGTATATTCTTGTTGATAGGTATTTGGGGATCGGCTAGGTTTAGTTCTTTACTCTGAGACTATAGGAAGTGGGAGTTAGCAAATCTGTTCGGACTCATAAAGTAGGAGCTGCCAGCCAGAGTTCTTTTAGATCAGAAACTGGACCTTAAATGAGTTGTCAGCCCAGAGTTGGACGTGAAGTAAGCAAAATGCTCTCCGTGGTAACAGAGTTGTGTTGCTGGAGGGGCTAGGGGGTTGAAGTGCTGGCCCAGGACTCCTGGCTTACAAAGTGGTCCCTGTAGGAAAAAAGGCCTCAATTGCTGACCAGGGAGGGGGTCTGCTGCTTCCTTCAGCAAATATGGGGAGCAAATATGGGGAGCAAAACGATATGGGGAGCAAATATGGGGAGCAAAACGACAGCAATGAAAACACCACACAGATGGCGTTAGAACTGTTTCATGGCTGGAGCGAGTCTGCAGTGTGCTTTGGAAGAAGGTTATTCTGACCCCGGAACAAAGCGCGTGCGTGCGTTTCATCTCTGGCTCAGATATTTGAGTTCAAAAACACAAGAGTTGACTCTGTACACGCTGAAGTATCTAAGGTTTGCTGTGGTTTTCTGCAACAGTGGCTTCCCGGATAGCTGTCTTGAACAATGATCATGGCCTTAGGTGTGTTAGGGATCCTAGCTGGTGCAGTGGGGAGCATTTTGTCAGGTCATCCTCACTGCTGGGACTTTGTCACCCTTTCAGAGCCTAGAAAACTGGGCTGGGGAGGTGGAAGAAATTAACACACAAATGTGCTGTGGAGTTAAGCTTGGCATCCTTGGAGATTAATCACACACAGGCTGTAGCCAGCCCTGCAAGCTCCCAGTGACGAGGGCTGTGGTTTTATAGCTCATGACTCATCGGCTCGACTGAGAGCGGCCGTGTTATTCCAGTAGATTGCAAAATCATAACAGGAATGCCGTGGCTGGTTTACGGCTCAACTATGCAAATCACCAGGAAGCCATTTGAGCCGGAGAGCGTAAGACACGCCGAGCTGCGATGGCAGAGCTGTGAAAAGGCACCCGGGGCACCCAGAAGAGGTGATGGGGGGACTTTTGGGGAGAACAGGGCGGGAAGTCGAGCACTTGACGAGACCAAATGCGTTCCAAGGGAAGGGAGACCTGTCTGCTGTTGCGGACAGATTTGTTCAGGCCTTGTGTGCAAATATTTGGCAGGAGATTTTCCACAAAGGCTTTGGGAAGTTCCCCGTGATCTGAGAGCCAAATGGGCATGCTTTCTTTCCCCTTCCCTTCTTGGATCTGAGACACTAGGTTTTAGAGAAGGGGTTCCTGCCCGTGTTTTGTGGTGGGGCGGTGGGGTTTTGGCACTGCATGTGTGGGAACTTTTCTGAGTGGAAAGAAGAGGGAAAATGGAAAATGCAAGGTCTTTCTCCCCACCCACCCCACCCCAGTGCTTCAGCTGCGTCCCGCCAAAACCTTGTAACTGTGAGTTAAGCAGAATACAAAAGCCACCGTCGGTAGGAGAAGGGGGAATGAAGAAAAACTCTTGGCTTTTCGAAAGTGTGCTCAGTGTACGCTTGGGCCATGCAGGAAGGGGAGCCAAGATCAGGTCCTGAGAAGAGAAGCTCCCATTCCGAGATTCACTCTCAGAGAGCTGGCAAGGCTCAGAGGATGACGGCTGAAAATGTTGCAACTGCCTGGGCTCTGTTTATATGAGCAAGCGTGCTATTTTCAAGATAAGCTATCTGCTGGGTGGTGTTTCCCTGGTGATTGATGTGTGTGTGTGTGATTGCATAGACCAGGGAACTGAGTGGTGTGTGTGTGTGTATGCTCTGGTCGTTGTTTTTTGGGGGAAGTGCTGCAAGCGTGTGCCAATCGGGACGCGGCTGGAAACGGGGGCAAAGGTGAGCCGCTGTTTATCATTCATATGCTGAGAGCCAGAATGATGGCACTGCCCTCCAGGCCCCCAAAGCTTAGCCAATGCTTGGAACAATTCCACACTGATGGGGCCCTTTTGCCAACTACCAACAGCCCAGAGGGGTCATGTTTTCCAAGGTACTGCAAGATCACTACCAGGAACAGTAGGAGGCACAGAGCAGCACCTGTTGAAGGGAATGGATTTTAATGTAGTTGGGTTAGGCATTCAGGCTGCCTCTGTTCCCCAGGCACACATCACTTTAGCCTTGGTGGCTGCCCCCTCCCTCTCCAAGGGATCCCCGAATGCTGTTGTTTTGTGGGACGGGGTCCTATGAAGTTTGATGAGGATTTGGAGAGCTGTTCTTCACAGGTTAAGTTGCTCAGGATAGGGGGAGGATTCAGGGCAAATGATCAACGGGCTCAAGTTTGCAAGAGAGACAGCGCTACTGTTGCTTTAGGGTGGGCGTAAAGAACATGCCGCCCTCCAGCTGTTGTTGGATTCACACCTTAGCAGTTCCAGCTAGCATGGCTAATGGTGAGGGATGATGGGAGCTGTAGCCCAAGGGCATTTCCAGGATTTTTCACAACTTAGGTAGTTTATATGTTGTCCTAGGGAAAGCAAGAGAGCTCTCAATTGCATGCTAGGTTTTGGCCCACTTGAATGCATGGGAAGAAATGTTCTCACTCGCCCATTCTACCACCAGAACCCAAGCTCTTTGGAGCCTGCGACCTGTTACGCCTTGACAGATGTAAAGGGCTTCCATGAATATGGTACAGATCAGGTGACTTAGACTCCCAAATGTTGAATGTCAGGTTTCAAAATTAACTCAGTAATGTTACCCGTTAGAATTTGGGGAATTAAGTCATCACCTCCAACATAAACAACCCAAATTGCTTAATTAGTAAAGTGATCTCTGTCTCTCCCCTTTCTTACATCCTCTCCCGCCATCCCAAGATATACACTGTCCACTTGCTCTCCACACACCTTGTTTTATAAAGATCTGTTAGGAACGCTGCGTCTATTTCAGCTAGAAGACACGGATCCACTTCCCATGAAGCAAAACAGCTGGCTACAAAGACCAGTCAGTGAATCAAGGGTAGAGAATTCTTAATCATAAATATTTTGAGTGTCTTTGAGTATGTGCAGAACATATTTCTGCATAACTGAATCATTGCATGCTTTCAACCTCCTCATTCCATATTAAAAAAAAATACTGTGTATAGAACAGCGGCAGAGCATGTGCTTTGCTCATTTAATATAATGGAACTCATTTCTGAGTAGATTTTTTTTTTAAAAGAAAGACTTTGGGAAGGATGGGAGCATCTGAATTTAGCTAGGTGGACCTTTTGGCTCCAAGCTGCAACCTTACCAAACCCCTCAAAGTATGTGATCCACTGAAGAGATTGGTAAAAACCAGATTGGGAGCGGGGTAGAGAGAAAAGCCAAGAGGGAGTGGGCTTGTTTTCCACTGCTGCAGAGACTAGGACAAGGAGCAATGGATTCAAGCTGCAGGAAAGGAGATTCCACCTGAACCTCAGGAAGAACTTCCTGATGGTCAGAGCTGTCCAGCAGTGGAAGATGCTGCCTCCGTGGAGTGTGGTGGAGTCTCCTTCTTTGGAGGTTTTTAAGCAGAGGCTGGATGGCCATCTGTTGGGAGTGCTTTGATGTGGGTTCCTGCATAGCGGGGGGTTGGACTGGATGGCCCCTGGGGTCTCTTCCAACTCTATGGTTCTATGGGATGACAGCCACATCCTCTAGCTCTCTTGTCACCTTCCAGTCATTTACTTCCAGCTGCTGCTGCTCCTATGCTAGAATGTACATCTCACTGAGTTCTTGACAGATTTAAAGAGGTCTGATGGTGCCTACCCTGTTTTATTTATTTTTTATTTTTATAATTTTTTATTTTTTTTATTGCAACCTCAGAATGCACTAATCAGTCTTACCAAAAGGCCATGGTTGAAAGGCAAAGCCCAGGGGGAGAAGGGTGCAGACCTCTAGCCACTAGTTGGTCCACTGGGTAAATAAGTGGCTCTTTGTAGAACTTGCCCGTCAGATTTATTAGATGTGCTGTGGCTTCGCTGCAGGGACGGCAGATGAAGGAACAGGTTCAGCGTGTGCAAAGCTGTTCTGAAAGAGTAACAAACCTCACCGGGGCACGCAGGGGGCGGGGAGGCAGTGATTTCATACCATCAGAGAATTTTTGTACCAGGATTTGAACTTTCGGGAAATCTGTCTCTCCAAGTGTTTATTTGAGGCTGTGTGTACCTAGGAGGGTGGGGTGCATGCATGTATGAGTTGGTATTTATTCCAGGGACTGGTAAGTAAGTTTTTGAAAATAATTAACCAGTTTTAGATCCATGTTTAAAAGGATAGTGTTTTTAAAAACAATTTTTAAAAATATATGGAACAACCTATAAGGAGAAAAATGCACAAAAATACTTACCATCTAAACAAACTATCTAAACAAGCCAACAAACAAACACAAAAACAAAAGGGTAAAAAGGGCACACACATGACCTCCAACTCCCTAGAAAATGGTTATTTATGACTACTCAATACGCTCCTTCAAAGTTCAATAGAATAACTGTAACTGTATCTTCTTTGTAATCTGCAAAAAACAATTATATAAAAATTAACTACATTTATAGGTATAATATAATTCCTTTATTACTTTGTTAAATGCAGGAATGCTATGATGTAGAAAATGTAGCCTTCCACAATAACATTTCTACCCATACTATTTAGATCTTCCTGTTTCACATCTGCCCCCAACACCTCTTGGTAACATTATTATAACTTTTGCCCATTGTTTCTTAAACTCACTCAAAGACCCTTCTTTAGTTAATGTTGTCAATATGTCCATCTTAGCCATATCCAACAACTTCATCACCCACTCATCTTAAGATGGTACCATGGGATCTTTCCATTTCTGAGCGTATTCTTGCCACTCTTGTCATATATTGTATAATTCTTACAAAGCTCTTATTATGGGTTAAAGATCCAAGGCGCACCCCTCTTCCCAGTTTGTTACTGTTAATAGTTTTTAAAAAATAAAAGTAAAATCTAAATGCAATTGTTAGTCCCAACTAGAGCAAACCCATTGAATCAATGTGGCTTTGGTAAGTCAACCTTTCTCACAAGTTCCACTGATCTACTCTAACTGGAACTAACAATCTGGATTTAGGTCACTGCCATGGTTCCATCCTATGGAATCCTGGGACTTGTAGTTTTGGGAGGGACTAGAGGATTGAGAATTCTAAATGCCCCTCCCTGACCCAGAAATCCCAGAATTCCATTGGGTGGAGCCACGGCAGTTCAAGTGGAATCACAGCCTTATAATTGGGTGGACTGATTAGTTTTTAGTTTCATGCATGCGCTCAAGCTCACTGATTCTGTCCCCTCTCCCGTATTTCAGCAGCAGCAACAGATGCCCCGTAGCAGCCAAGACGAAAAAGATGAAAAAGAAAAAGAGAAAGACATGGAGAAAGAAGAGGAAAAGCCGGAAGCCGAAAATGACAAAGAAGAACTGACAAAGTACGTTTTTTTTGAAACAGGAAATTTGAAACAGGCCTCCAAAATTTTTCAAAAAAATGTTTTGACCCAGAGGGGCAGGTTCAGGGAGCCTCCAGATGTGATAGAACTGCCTTCCACATGCTCTGGAGTACATTTGGGGGCATTTGGAGCAACATTTTTCTTTTTCTTTTTTTACTCCCAGGGATTTATTGGCTACCCCAAGGACCACATGCAACCTACAGGTTGCACCTTTGGTCTAAATGGACTTTCAACCCAGTCTTGTAGAGGTGCTCTTACAATTTGCTCTTTTTTTTTTCCATTTTTTGAAATTTTCATGATGCAGTTGCACTGGTGCATTATGCACTGGCATACCCTGCCCCACGCTGAGTAGCTGTGGAAGTGCTAGGTCTTGGTTTCCAACTGCAGAGCAGCGACACGCTGGTGCAGGGACCTCTTTTTTGCTCGCTCCGGCCCACTTGTGCAACACAGCCTTGCAACAGTGAATCGGAGCAGCTGTGGTCTTCTGTTAACAGCAGAGTCAAGTCAGCACCACTTGACTTCTGTGGAAGATTTGGCAGGCTGCTCACTTTCTCTAATGGGCCTTAATCCTTTCCTCAAAGGAGCATCTGGCTTGGTTGCATTAGGCTCTGCGATGTGTTTCTCAGCAGGCCTCTTTTGGGAAGACAAATGAGGAGAAGCCAAGATGATTTGGCTGCCCTGGTGTTCAACCTGTCTCTGTCAGGTCCCTCAACAGCTGCAGATGAGAAACTGCAGCCCGCTGTAGGAGTGGAGTGGGGAGGAGAGAGAGCGCAAGCGCGAACATAGTGGGCAAGTGCCTTTCATGCAAGAACCGGAGGCCGGGATGAGAGAAATCAATTGAAAGTGGATCACTTTTAACTTCTATTCTTTCCACTCTGACTCACGTAGGGAGAAGAATGAGGATACATCTGGCGAAGACAACGATGAAAAAGAAGCTGTGGCTTCCAAAGGGCGCAAAACCGCCAACAGCCAGGGCCGACGCAAAGGGCGCATCACTCGCTCAATGGCCAGCGAAGCCAACAACGAGGAAGTAGCTGCGCCCCAGCAGAACTCCGAGTTGGGTATGTACTCGTTTGTTGTTGTTGTGAATTGCTGTAAAATTGATAGTGTACTCACTACCTCTGTAGAATGGTTGGGGGCAGGGGGAGCGAGCAAAGCAGTACCTGAGGGAGTCCATTGGCAAAACAGCAAGAGTAGAAAGCAAGAAATGGGTTCCTTTGTCAGTTAGATCCTACATCAGCTGATGAACTCTGTTCATCAGTGGACAGGTCGCTCTTGTCAGGCTCCTGAACTGATCACTCTCAGAAAGTGTCTCTCCTTTCTTCCATTACTACATCCGCTTCCTTCTCCCTCCTGCTATCTTTTCTGGGCACCCCCCTCCCTGGTTGAATGCATAAAGGCCCTGTGACTTTGAGTATTTTTCCGGGCCCTAACTGGAGATGCCAAGGATTGAACCTGGGTCCTTCTGTGCACCAATTGTGTGTCCCGCTGCTAAGCTCCAGTGTCTCCCTTCACGCCCTGCTTCTGATGACAGAGACATCTAGCTGCTCACTCTTGCAAACAGAAAGTAAGACTAGACATGCCTTGATCTAGTTTGGCAAAGCAGATCTTTCCTCCTTACTGTCACACAGCCTTCTGGGTTTTTCCCCCTCCCTCTTTTGGGTTGGAATAACTGCCTCCAGAGCTGTGTTAAGGATGAGTGTCTGCAGCCACATCTTTATTTTGTCTCCAGTAGTCTTGCTGGCAAGGGAGAGGAGGCTGAAAGTTTTCCTTGTCAAATTTCAAAGGGGGAGGCTAATTTGGACAAGGGCTGTCCTAACTCTGGCCAGTTGCATCTCAGTCTGTAAACCTTAGAAGAGTTACCCTTCTCAGCCACTTGGGGGCCTTGCAACACTGACAAATCTCACCCAGCGAAACAGTTACGTGTGTGTGCGCTCTTGTGCCGGAGCACAGAGTAACCAAAGCCGTAGCCTTAAATCAGTTCAATTGGTAGATTAATCAACCGAAGGTTGTCAACTTACAATTTTTCATTGGTTGTAACTCAGAACACTGATGCGTAATGCTTCTGTTCTCAGTCTAGCTAAGCATTTCCTGCCTGCTTTTGTTATGCAAGATAGCTACTTCTACACACACACACACACAGACAAGTCTTTGGGGATGTTAAGTATTCTCAACCACCAGCTTTGCTACAACCCGCTTCCCTTTTTTAAAAAAAATTGCTTGATGATGTCATCACCCACCTTGCTTACTTTGCAAACACTTCCTGGTGACGTCACCAACGTGTTGCTACTAGCTAGCTAAGATATAATGAAAAGCCTGGTTGCTGCAGCCTAGTGAGGCCATGCGCATCTCTTGATCTGTCTTTAGCTTTTGCAAACTGACTTTGAAAATAAGTCTGCAAAAGTTATTTTCCAGGGGGAAGGGCATTTACTAGCCCTCTAAAAGGCAGGTAACCTGCATTTCCACACTGACCAGAATAAAAAAAATAGAGGTCACTGGTTTCTTAGGCTAGGGTTGTTGTTTTTTTGAAGAACATGTACCAACTTGATTGACAGAGGAAGTGCAAATCATTTCGTCTGTCCATCACCAACCTTCTACTTTGGCATTGTGGTTATGTGGTTTCCTTCTCCCGGGGTTGATGCAGAAACCCAATGGCTTAGCAGAGGAAGATGTAGAGATCTTTCTCCCCTCATCCACCATCCCGTTCACTCACCTGTATCCAAGTCACAGTCACGTCTGATGACCAGCGGAGTTGTTAAATGTCTTAAGGGCATGCATTTTAACAGCAGAAACGACATAACAGAAGAGTGTAGGCAAAACATTAGAGTGCCTGGTCTCAGAGTTGCTCTGCCTTTTTACAATGAAGACACAAAAGGGGATTCGTTTTTCCTTGGGGAACATGCAACCGTGGTTAGCAAGGTGTTTCTCCTGCAGCTGCATCAAGGTCACCTGGTATGAAGTGTAGAGGGTGCCAGCAGAAAATACAGGTCAAGAAACTTCTCCTGGAGAGCTCCTATGCTTTGCTGTTGGCAATATCCCACCTACCCACATTCTGCAGGTGGAGGAGAGAGCTCTCCTTGTTTAGCAGCTTGCTGCTTTTGAATGTTGGTTGCAGAGGAGGGATAAAGTACTCCATCCATTCTCCGCAGCCCACTCACTTTCTTACATGGAACTCAGTGCTCTCATCTGCAGCAGATTGCTGGCTGCCTATAGTTACTGTGCAAATGCTTCAGTATAAAGCTGTTCTCTCTGTTAGCTATCTAGAGGAGGTGGAAAACGTCTATCTTCCATGGCCTCCAGCTCAGCTGACTGGTTTGTTTGCACAGTGCTGTCTGTTCTAGAGTTTTTAAAGCAATTTTAAAAAAAAAATAGCGTTGTTTGTTCTACTTCTACATATGCTGTTCTGTATTTGCTTATACTAAGGTGACTAAGAGATGATGAGAATAAATGGGGAAGTGTTCAAAAGTGAACCCCCCCCCAACCACCCGCCCGGAGCACCAGAATTCTCCCATCTCAGGCATTGGCCATGCTGGCTGGGACTGGTGGGAACAGTAGTCCAGCAACATCTGGACGATTACCACCTCTGCTCTAGGCAGCACCACGGGCCTTTCCGCACTACACGGTTAGAGTGCTTTTATTCCACTTTCAACCTCCTGTGGAATTCTGGGCTTTGCAGTTTACTGAGGCCAAAGGGCTCTCTGGCTGAGAATTCTAAATGCCCCCCCAACTGCAAATCCCAGGATTGCATAGGATGTTAAAAGTGGATTAATAGCACTATAGCAGTGTAGTGCAGACATGGGCTAAGCTAGTGGGACGGGTAGTTCTACGTTCCTTCGAAGCCAGGCTCTGCCTATGTTGCATGGCCTGCTGCCATGACAACACTGGAGAGGAGGAGAGCTTTACCAGACAGTTTGCTGGAAGGATCAACCAACATACTGTTGGCATCAACTGTGGGCAGAGGGCTGGGATTTGACAGCAGATGTGGCGGAGGCCTGCAGGTAAGGATCTTTCTAAGTCAGGTATTTTGGGCAACGGAAGAAAACATTCACTGAGCAAATACCCAGGAAAACTATTATTGAGAGAATGGACTGCGAGCTAGAAAGATCAGGAGTCAATCAATCAATCAAAATCAATCAATCAAAACTTTATTACGGCAAACAGCGAGCAAAGGAGTCAAATCTCTCAGCCCTTGTTGGCGGCAGAGAAACGGTTCAGTCTCAGGCGCGTCTGTAATACGATGATGATAATGCCTGGCCAACTGCACCAGTTAGTGGGAGCCAATGTATGTGAGCTGCTTAGAACAGCATGGAAGAGACTGGGATGGGGAGGAATGCAATGACAGCTACGCCGATGAGTTTCTCCAGGCTCCAAGGGGAAGACCTGTGAACAGGCTAGGGGGGTGAGAGTGACGTAACTTCATCCTTTTGCTTGCTCTCCAGTGCGCTGTTACAAATGATCTCGCTGCTTTATTGGAAGGAGGTTGTGAAAAGGGAGAAATGACCTATAACGACTTACAAGGGGAGCTGGCTACAACCCCAAATAATTAGCAGCCCAGGTCCTTGGGAATGACAGTTTCCCTCGACACAAGCCACTGCTGTGTTTCTCTTGCTGTTTTTTGTACTGGTTTAAACCTTTTTAGGGTGTTTTCAACTTTTCTCTGTTTAGGACCCTTTCAAACGAACTTTGGTGGCTGTGTTCTCTCTCCATAAAGGAGTCCATCCAGGCTTCTTTATTGGTGATCTACATTTTCTCCCAGTCTTAATAACAGCCTTAAAACGGAAATCTGCTTCCGTGTGTGTGAGAGAAAACTCATATTGGGTTGGTTTGCTGTTGTAGACCTCCCTCCTCCCAAGTTTCAGGCAGCCCCCAAACTGACTTGTTGCACATGTAGATGATGAAAAATTTTGAAACAAATCAAGACTGCAAAATTTCTCTCGCATGCGTGAACTCGACCAGTTCTGTGTGCTGAATTTCAGTATGGAAAGAGTGCGGTAGTAGAAAGAAATCATGTAATAAACATTTAAAATATGAAAATACCTTGGTGTGGGTGTATACGTAGGAACACAGTGGAGAAGAAGCAAGCACTATCCTCTTTTCTCTCTGGTTAAGAGCTCAGACAACCCCCAAACTTTGACCATAGCTCCCTAAAGAGTAAAACTCTGGCACACATCTCATCGCTTGGACCAAAGCTGCAGAACAGATCCTAGTGGCCTGAATATTTGTTTGTTCTTGTATTGATATAGACATATATGTTATGCTCAGGGACCTTACAACAGATTAAAAACAATGGTAAAAATATAAATAAAATACAGCATGGATATTTTGTTATACAGAGGATATGGAGGCAGCTCTAAAAGAATGGCTCAACCACTCAAAGGCATTGATCTAATAGATCAGATGCCTGTCGGAATAAAACCACCTCAACTAGAAGGTAGAATGCTAGGAGAAAGGGAACTAAATGTGGTATGCTAAGGTATGGAGTTACATAATTGGCTGTAGACATATGGGGTTATCATCTTTTATATCCCAACCACTTGCTGCTTTGCCAGTACTGGGAGGTGGAGAAAATCTTAAGAACTGTCCAGACTCATCCAGGAAGAGATGGTCCTAAGTGCTATGATCCTTGTGCGTGTAGCATTTAAATATAGAGATATGAGAATGAACACCATCAACACCTTTTTCTTCCCCTGACTTGGCTACAGGCCGTGGTTCTCACTCGAACATCCTGAATTTCATTGTTTTCAGATCTGTTTTTTTTTTAAAAAAAGTTTGGATGGGAAGAGTGATTTGTCATACTTCCATGTTCCATTCTAATACTATATCGGTAAATATTTCAGAAAATACAAGCTGTTTCTATGTTCTAGTATTTCAGTGACATAGATTCTCAGAAGTATGTATTCAGCACCGGTGTGGTCAGTGCCTACATTGTCCCTCATTTGTCACATTTTCTCAGGCATGCTCCTCCCTGCAACTGTGTATCCCTAAATCCCCCAAAGCTCCCAGATCCCATCAGATCTTGGCAAGTTCAGACCCGGCTAGTGCTTGGATGGGAAATGGCCCATGAATGCCAGGTGCTGTAGGCTATATTTCAGAGGAGGGAACTGGCAAGAACCACCTCTGGGTACTCCTGGCCTAAGAAAACCCAATGAAAGACATACACATATGCACACATAGAATGGAATACACACATTCAGAATCTAGTGGGAGGGGGATCGAATAATAACATAGCATACAAGAACACAAGAAAACAGATGTATACATAAGGGAGGAAAAGAAGAGTTGTATTCCACCCCACCCCACCCCGAATCTTATTTGCTATGATCATCTCCACTTAATCCCTGTAACCTTTTTTCTTTTTGTTTGCTTTTTTCAGCCTCTTTGGAGATGAATGAAAGCTCTCGCTGGACAGAGGAGGAAATGGAAACTGCCAAAAAGGTAAGACTGTTGGTTTGCTTTTTGTTTGAAATGCCTATTCTGTCTCGAGTTAAGCTTGTTTAGGATTAGATGTCTTTGGTGCTTGGGGAAGTCATGTGGTCTTTTGCGGGATTGCAAATCCTTGTCCCGGACAATTCTCAAAGGGCTTTTGTAGCGTGCGCTATCTCTGCGCGCAGGTGGTTGGTTGCAGTAGTGGGTATAGGTGGAACTGGCCTATCTGCAGCCCCTTGAGCATCAGGCAGGCTTGTGTACAGTAGAGCCTGGGCTGGATTTGAATGGGTCCTCAGCATCCTTCCACACTGACACCGGCAGTACTGCTCCTGTGACACTCCTCTCCTCAGCAATGCCAGCAGACATCGTATGGGAACACCATCTTATTGTTCCATAATGTAGTGCTTCTCAGGCTGTCGGATGCAGGGGACTGGCAATTGTTGTTTTCCAGCGATCGAGGGACCAGCACTAGATTTGTGACGGTTGTGTACAGTTGTTTATTTCTTTCCTGAAAACTTGTGCTTCATAGCAGTGTGTTATGGGAAATCAAGGTGCTGCTCTGAAATCAGTAGTACCCAGCGTTCTTGTGGGTTCTTGGTTCCTCTTGGGTGTGACACCCGCAATTGCTGTTATTTGCCAGTGTGCATTACAAAAGAGCAAGTAGACTAGGCACTGGCTCCAGTCAACCCTTCTGGAGCACATGGAATCTAGCAACTGCATGAATATTCCTAGGTGCTGATGGCAGGCATGGTTCATCTGCTTTCCAAGTGCTGTTCTTTGCTTGCCTACCTTTCTGTCTCCCTGCTTTCTGGCTCCCTTGCCTGTTTGATGAGCCTGTGCCTTCCATCCAAACCAAGCACAGACGTTTGGACACCATGATGATGGGATCTCCTCCCTGCCCAGGCTTCCCTCTGCGTTTTTACAGTGACTGGGAAGGGAGATTGGTGCAATATATTACATTTACATGGATGTTGTCGGATACTTATCGCATGCCGGTAGACATGCTGGGTTTGGGGAGTGTGGGGTAACTGTGCAAAGGCTTAGAAGGCCTTCCACAAGTGTGGATCTCAGTCGCTGCATTTGGTGCCATCCCCAGAGTAGTGGAGCCCCCCCCATGAGTACAACTCATCCAATCCTTCCACATCTGTTTTCAATGATGTATTTGTCTGAACTTCTAACCCAGTGCTTACCCATGTGCCACCCTGGCAGTCCACAGGGAGGAGGAAAGAGGAGAAGAACTGATGAAAGATTGGCTTCTGCTTTTCAACCAGTTCCACTTTCTGACAGTGGTCTGGTCCCTAACCTCTCAGAAAAGCCGAGGATGCTTGTATGACTTATTGGAGAAAACTAGCTGCACTTCTTCCTCCTTCATCTTTCCTTGTATGACTTCCTATGAGAATCAGAGCCTCTTTCTGCCTGTCTTGTGAACCTATGTTGCGCTTTCAGGATTATGGAAGCTACAATTGTTAGAATTCCTTGTGTGTTTGGAAATTTTTGGAACTTCTGCCCGTTTGAATTGTTTTCTGTGGAATCTGACCCAGGCATACTCACTCCTGGCTCTTTGGATTCACAGGTAGATCCCAGTTCCACAACTGATGGTTGGTCTTAGCTCTGGCACAGCCTAGGCAAGGAGGAGCAGGACACTGTATAGTTCAGGTTGTGACATGATGTCAGACCTGTCCTCTCAACTGTGTGCTCCCATCCTGTGTTGTTGTTTGCTCTCTGGTGTCTCAAACTAGGCAAAAGTACACCAAGGCATGTGGGGCTTGCCTCTGTGCATTACAGTGTGCCTTGGAGTGCCTTTAACTTGGTCTCTTGTGTCTAAGATGCTTCTTCTTGGCACCCCCAGTGTGAGGCACCATGCTGGCAACGTTAGAGACTCCATCCTGAAGAACCAACTTGGCTTTCGGCTTCAAGGTCTCCCTGATTGGAATTCTGCTCTACCTCCCAGCATTTTTCATACACTCTTGATTGGAAAACATTTCTGCAGCATCCTGAGTAATGCGTTGGAGGTGTGGGGAAGGCACTGAGCGGAGCTCTTAGCGCCTCTCCTGCCGTCTTGCTCTCCCTCCTGCACACTTGACCGTCTGTCATGACGAGCTTTGCAGAGTTGCGTTGTTTATCGTTATTGTTGCTTTAAATTCCATAGGAAAGAAGCACGAGGCTGTGTTTTGTAAGTCTTGGAAAATGAAATGCAAAGTTCTGGCAGGGAGAGGTAGTTAGCAATTACTGCAATTTTATTTTTCCCATCGTACGTTTTTAATTTTGTCACACTGCTGTTCTTATTTTGAGTCGTTCAAAGGATTAAAGCTAGGATTACACCTTGATAGCTGGCCCTAGAACTAGTTTTCATTGAGTGATATGGTAAATCTGTGTCGGATCTGTACCACTTACACTGTGAGTAGAAGTTTATGTAACTGAATTCTACGTATCATCAAAATCCACTCACAATAAGTGTTTTTGGTTTGTAGTTGGACTGTACATAACTCTGTGCTGCCAACTCTGTTCTGCTCCAAGGCTACAGATAGAGCTTGGAAAAGTTAGTTTTGGAACTGCAGTATCCAGAATCCCTGAGCCACTGGCCATTTTGGATGGGAGTTTCTGGTAATTGCAGTCTGTAAAGTGCTTTTTTCTCCCCTAGCAGTAGCCCATCCACCTCTTTGGGCGTAGGTGATGGCCCCTTCTGAGAGGAAACCATCAACCTTTGAAGGTGCCAGGAGAGGGGGTAACTTTTTTTAAGGAAGGCCATCTCACCTCTTTTGAGATTCTCAAAACATTTTGCTAAATCTAAACTCACCAGAATCAATTGGCAGAGGATACGCCTGACACCAGGGCTTTGTTCTCGGAGTCGGAGGGAATGATCAAGATAGTTTCGTGCAAAGTAGTGTGTCTTATGTTGCGCCTTATCTGGTTGTTGTTGCGGAACTTGTTTCTGCGCCACAAAATGCTCAGCTTTCTTCACTGCCACGGCCAGGGCACCTGTTTTGTTTTTTTGTTTTTTCCTGGAAGAGGGCAGAGAATAAATTGATCCTGCACTGGAATCACAGTGCAGCACGCTTGTTCTTGTGGGGTTTAAATTTGGATTACTTTCTTGCAGATATTTGTTCTTGTCTTTGCATTCCTATTAATTATCTTGTTGCCTCAGAGTATTCACAACTCCGGATAATGCTTCAGCCCTCTTCTCCTGCCCTTAGATGACCTCTCTGTTCCGTATTCTAATCTTGATCTGTTAATTCAGCTGCACTCCAGTTTCAAGGTTCTTTTTGTAGAAGAGCTGCTTGCTCTTTGCCCACCTGATTCTAAGCAGAGCTTGGGAAGTTACTTTTTTGGACTGCAGCATGTAAAATTTCCCCAGCCAACATGGCCATTGGGATTGTAATCTCCCATAGCATTTCCCAGTTGTTGTTCAGTGAGGTGACATTTCAGGGGAAGCCAATACTAAGAGGTGCTTTACTGAAGAAATATATGCCGGCATTAAAAGCCTGTGACTTTATGTTTAGCTGGAGGAAACCTGAGTCTTGGTTTGTCGCCCAGGAAGTGCCAGAAATTCACAAGGAACTGCCATGGAATCTGTTGTGTGCACATGTTCTGGGAAGTAATGGCCAATCACACTTTTTCTAGCAGGGAAAAAAAAAGCACACATGTGTAGGATTATCACATGTGGACAATCTACACTTTTTTTAAATTTCTCAAAACATTTTAAAACTCCTCTTCCTTTTTATGGATGCCCAAGCAGTGTACAAATATGGGAAAACTCTTAAAGTACACGAAGAAGAATAAAAACTCCAAAGCCAAACTCCAAAAGAAAAAAAGAACTAGAGCCCTGCAATAAATTGAACTAAATTGGCCAATTAAAATACCTTAGCAAACCAAAGTGTTGAGCTGACGTCTCAAATTGTTTCCAAGATTATATTAGCACTATCTGAGATTTTATGTAGTCTTTTTATCAATGTTCTAAGCATTTAGCTGAGCAGCCAGCTGTCACAAGATCCCAGTAAGGTATTCCGACATGGTGGTGGTGGTTGTTTTCAAGTTGTTTTCTGTCTTATGGTGACCCTAAAGTGAACTTATCACAGGTTTTTCTGGGGCTGAGAGTGTGTGTCTTGGCCCAAGGTCACCCAGTGAGTTTCCATGGCATCCCTGGTCATAGTCCAGTCTCAAACCACTACACCACACTGGCTATCAAACCAGTACATTTATTGTCCCCATTTGAGATGGGTGAGGCACACTTTCTTAGCTCCAGCCTCTTGAAGCCACTGAGCGTCTCCAAACCCTCTTGAAGCGGGGTTTGAATGGATAATGTCATGATTTATAGCTCTTTCTCCATTACCATTGCCTTGCGCATATTGCCACTCATGTGCGGGAAGCGCATGATGTGCAGAGCAACTCTGGGCATTGCCCGTCTTGTGTGAATGTACCATGTACATTGACATCACACACATATACTCTGCCTCTGCCTTCTGTGCTTTTGAGTGCCCCCCATACCCATTGTTGTGAAGTACATGAGCCCCCCCCCAAAAAAAAACTATGACCAGAGAACCTTGCTTGGAGACCAAATGTGTGTTGGTTAAATGAGTTGTTGTTGTCGTTGTTGTTGTTGTTGTTGTGTGCCTCCAAGTTAAATTCTACCTGTGGGGCAAAACAGGAACAACAGATTGGGTGAGTTCTGCTCTCCCCGCTTCTCCCTCTTTTCTTTTCTTTTCTTTTCTTTTCTTTTCTTTTCTTTTCTTTTCCCAAGTGTGCTCCCCTGCCAAGAAAAACCCCTTTGATTCACATCAGAGCAAAGGAAGCTATTAAGAAAAGCTTTGTTTTCCTGGATCTCTTCCCCCTGCTGTTGACATTTAGATGGGGGGGAGAGAGAGCGCAGAACTGGTTGCCAAGTTGGCCGCACCCTTGTCATCTTGGGCCAGCGCCACACTGCTTATGACCATTCTGTCTAGAGGTCACATTCAGATGAAGCAAACTTCTGGGTCAACCTAGGGCAGGATTGACAGGCGAGGGAGGGGGAGAGCCGATTACACTTTTCTTTTCTGCCTTGGAATGGAGGCACCTCTTTCCTCTCTCCTGCGGTTGGTCTCTCAGCGGACACATCTACCCCTGTGGGTCGCCTGTTTGCGTTTTTGGCAGGGCCGTTGAGCATCTCCTGAAATTTGCCTCTTAGCCGCCGCCGCCGCCTCCTCCTCTTTCCAGCACCGGGAGCTGCTGAGCAAGGCAGAGGACGATTGTGGGGCGGAGAAGAGGGGGAGAAGCACAACCAATCCGAAAGAACTTTCCAATCCACCTTAACAGATTGCAGTTCCAGGCAGTTTGAAACCTCCGAGGAGCTAAGCAGGTGGGAGTCTTGACAAAGAGGAGAGAGCAAGGAGAGAGAGAGTGCGAGCACAAGCTAGCACACTGGGGTGTTCCCCCTCCCTTTCAGCCAGCGTGGAGAAAAAAGCAGCTAAGGAACAGCGCAAGACCCAGCATGGGTGCCCCACAGCTTCTTGCAAAGGGATCGAGGAGTCATTGACCTCTAGCCCAGCTTTGGATTATTTTCTCTCGCTCGGTGCCAGCTCTCAGAAGTGCCAGCGACTGGGATCTGTAGACAAGCGCGGGGCGGCATGGCTCTCCCAGTTTGTTTCTCCAACGGCCGGAAGGGAATAAACCTCCCAGAAGAAAGCAGGAAGGCGAGAAAAGAAGACATATAAATCCATCCTTTCCTCTTCTTCCTCCTTCTCTCTGCTCCCCCACCCTTGTTTTGCTCTTTCTTTTCTCTCATGACTCCAGGAGCGCTAACTCCTTCACCTGCCGCATGTTTTCAGTAGATTTGCCAGCAGGTGAAGCTAGAAGAGAATGTAAGTCTTGAAGTCGTTACAGGGAGCAACCTTGACTAGGTGGCAATGGAGAAATTTCATTGGGGTGGGCAAGGGGGGTTTGGAGCATGGGACTGCCCGGGCATGTGCATGCACGTGTGCCTCTCCTGGAAAAATACCCTGTAAAGTTGAGCGACAGCTGTCCACGAAGAGTGCAGAATTGGTCTGGATCTGAAAGCCTCTCATAATTTTTCTGCAAAAGTGCCCCTTTTTTCTTTTTTCTTTTGCATAAGGTAGGCTGAAGCAAAGCTCTGGCTCATGGTGGCAGCAATGGACGACTGGGTGCGTTCCACAGTTTTTAATTTCGACGGGAAGATTGATAGGGGGCTGGGGAGAGAAGGATTTGGAATGAGTTGATGATGGGCATGGGCCTGTTTGTGCCAGCGTGAGCACACTGGGTGTTTCCTGGCAAGACCGAGGGTGGTGGCTGCGGCTGACATCTCCCTCTCCGGACGTGTGTGTGTGTGTGTGTGTGTGTGTGGATAATTATAGTTTTGAGAAGCAGGTGTTGGTGTTTTGGTTTTCATGACTGTAAAGATAAGGGCAGCTGTACACACCAGTTTGCTCCTGCAGGGGAGACATGGGTGTGTACGCTGAAAACACCAGCCCGCCTGGCCGCTTTAGAGGGAAACAGGACACCTGCGTGGCTCTCCCGCCACAGTGAGGAGTGTCAGTTGCAGGAACGCCGCCGTCAGCGCAGAGAACTCTTCCTGCTGGGCGTGCGCAGTGAGCTGGAAAGTACTCCGAGCTTGGCAGCAAGCCCTCTCCCGAAAGTCAGGTCGCTGTCACCGTGCATGTGTGCATGTGGCTATCTGTAAAACGGGGGGGGGGCAGAAAAAGGGATGTGATAAAAGGAGAAGGGAAGCGAACATGAAAAATAGGTCTGTGTTATTTATTTTCTCTTTTTTTAAAAAAAATTGTTGTGCTTTTATCTCGCTCACTTCCCAACCACACAAAGACAGCAGCAACTAAATCCCCAGTTATGGAAAAGTAGTTGCTTGGCGTCTCCCTCCCCGTTTTGTTCCCACAGCAGCCCTGTTGGATAGGTTAGTTTGAGATATCGGAACTAGTCTAGGGATGCCAGAGTTATCTGAAGCTCATCTCCCCCCTGCTCAATCCAATAGTTTAATTAAGAGAGAGTGTGATGCGGTGGTTATGGTGTCGGACCAGGGAAATTTAGCCCCGGACCACAGGTCTGTATCCTGCATCCAGAGACACAGGATGCTGCATGAACCTGGAGCAATCATTTGCTTTCAACCTATCCTACCTCAACGGGTTGCTGTAAGGATAGAAGAACAGCAGAGGGCAGGAGACCCCTGTGCTGCATTAGGTTTATTGGAAGAAGGACAGATTATAAATGAAATTAACCATGACAATCATGATATCACATGGGCTGTTGAAGTGGTGGTGGTGGTTTGTTTGACTTGTTTGTAGTGTGAGGGGTAGTTGCAGATTTGGAAACTGCCCATTTCTCTAGCATTTATCTAGCTTCTAAAATGCCAGCCCCCCAACAGCCTTTTCAAATAGGCAGTTGACTAGTCCCACTTTAACAGGGGGGTAACTGAAGCTGAGAGAAGTTGACTTGTCCAAATGATAATCTGCGAGAGCAAGCAGGGGTTGGCTGTCATCCGGTTTGCACAGTAGTGAGTCCAGTATCTTCTCTTTTGAGGCAAAAACTAAGGCAGAAAGTCATAACCAGGAGGGTTGGACCTGTTTTCTCAAAAGTAACTTTGGTGTAAAGTTTTGTCATTTGATGCAAAACCCAGCATATTGATAAGCTCAGCCTTCCATAGAAAGCAACAAGTAGTGGCTTAGCCTGGAAATTATGGGAAAGGAATGGCATTGTCACCAATCAGAGAGTGCATTGCTCCTTGCCCTTGTAGCAAGGGAAAGTGGACTAAATGGTATTTTAATGTTCATATTGTGTGCAAGTTGACTAGTTCAGCCTGCCCGCTCCTTCCTTGAGACTGATTGCATAACGGTTTCCCAGCAATACCTTCCAACCTGTTGACTTTAAAATCTGGGGCAGAAAACCTTTCAAACTGAGACAGGCGCGTATTTGAAGTGGAAACACCTTGGTCTTCCTATGAGAAGAAAAGTGCTTTTTGAAAAACCTTAGGTTTTGGTCTGATGCAGAATTTGCTCCTGACAAAATTCTGTATCCATGGGAAATGGTGGTTCTCCTCCTTGAAACTATGGGCTTGGTTTTCCATGTGTAGAAGAATGGGGAAGGGATGTGCAATGGCAGAATGGACTATACCAGTGCAGAATATAGGTGCTGGCAATCCAGTTTGCTAGATCAAGCTGGCCTCACTTCTCTTAATCAGTTTGGTGAGGCCCCTGTGTGCTCTCCCCAATTTGAATCAGGGTTCGGAGTGACATTTTGCCCAGAGCTTTACTTGTAAGGGGGAAAAAAAAAAAACCTCTAAAGTTGCAAGAGGAAAAAAAAAGGAGAGAAGGTACAAGTCTTTATATTTCATGGAAGATGGGACTGTCAGCGGCCACTGGTCATCAGAGCCAACATGGTATTATATCAATTGCCATTGCACTCAGATCCTACTTGTAGGCTTCCCATAGACCCTTGGTTGTTCACTGTGGGAACTGAATAGTTGACCAGATAGGCCTTTGGTCTGATCCACCAAATGTCCGCTGACATTCCTGTGTTCAGATGTTTCATTGTTCTTTGGACATTTTTAATGCAGTGTCCTAGCTAAGTTCACAGAGTGAAGCTTCCGTTATATTGGCCAAACCACTGAATGCCAGTTTTAGCATGGTGCGGACAAAATTGATAGTACGGCAAAAAATATGCGTTAAGCCCTCAAGCTGCTCTTTCAGGAATAAAGCGGCACCCTTGCTCACCATCTTTAGTCTGCAGGAGGGGATAATGATAACCAAGAAGCTGAGAAGCAAATGGCATGGAAGACAGTCCATAACTCCACAGTCGAGGTTTGCCTGCAGAAGGACCCGCTGTGTCAGAGGCAGTTTTACTGATGAATAACCCCAGTTTGTGGTCTTGAAGCTCCAGGCTCAAAGGCCTCTGTCTGGTTATATTTCTGGACTGGAAATTGCAGGGGCATCCCAAGGTATGTTCATTTGAGCTCCTGAGAATAGAAGGTTGGGTATGAATATTATAAATAAGGCTGCCCTATATTGCTTGATAAATCCAATGGCCAAGTAGAGGAGCCAATGACAATACTGTCTAGGGGAGTCTCGAAGTTGTAGTCCAAAAAAGGAAGATTTTCAAGCTGGAGCCTTTTAGATCTCCAGAGTCTGACATCTTAGCCTGATGGAAGTGCCCAGAATTTTTTAATAGCCGTGCTTGCCCCATCTGCAATCCGCACCACGTAGAGAGAGCGCAAGGGTAAAATTAATGCACAGAGCAAACTATGGGCATTTCTTTTACAAATCTGAGCATAAAAGAGATGCATATTAGAGTGCCTTCTCAGTCAGACCTTTAGGCCAACTAGTAATCTCTTCTTAGACTGGTTGCGACTTTCGAAGTTTTCCGAGCCCTATAATACAAAATTCCTTTAATTGGAAGAGGATAATTGTGTCGTACCAGCACTGAGAAACTCCTCTCCCATAGGAAGGTTTCTTCTACCTTTGTCCGATTCCCCCGCTCCTTTTTTAAGTGAAAAATTTTGTAGAGTTTAGTTGAAAAGGCATTCCCAGCTGGGCAAGTAATTTCTTTTCAGCTGCATTTTACATTTTACAGTGGATCTGATCTTGGATTTCCTGTTGGGATTTATACTGGTTTTACTGCTTCTCCTGCCTGTTAGTTTAATGATCTTATCATGTAGCATTTCGTGGTGTGTTTTTTTTTTTTTGGTTGTTACGGACACAGTTTTAATTTTAACATTTCGTATGCGTTGATAAGTTGCTTTGAATCACTTTTGGGAGGAAAGTGACTAATAAATCTCTCGGTGGGTGCTCACTTCCTGACCATTTGACAGCCAAGACCAAATGTAAACATTGCGGATTGGACCAAGACTGAGTCGTCCTTGGAGTAGACCTATGGAAATCAATGCAACTGGAGTTGGTTATGACTCATTTACATCTCTTTGACTTCACTGGGTCTACTGCAAAGCTTGGAAAGTTACTTTTTTGGACCACAGCTCCTAAAGTCCCTTAGCTGCCATGGCCAGTGGCCATACTGGCTGGAGAATTGTTTACAGCTATAGTCCAAAAAAGGTAATCTTTTCAAGCGCTGGTCTGGTCTTAAGTATGACTCATTCTCATTCTCACCAATTCTGGATGCCTGCATCTATAGGAAGAGAAATTTTCTGCAACAAAAGCCCTCAACTCAGATGGTGAGCTGAATGAGTGTTGCTGAAGTAGAGTGTTGTTCCAGAGCCTTTCTGTTGTGTGGCCCACTGCTGCTCCTAGCCATTGTATGCTCAGTGGAAGGGCTAGGCTTTAGCATAAACAACTGAAGGAGGGACAGGTCAACATATCAAGCCAGCAGTGCAGTCCTATCAGACGCCACAGGGAATTTGACCCTCCTGAACATCCTGAGCTACTTCTCTCTTTTACAACACACAGAGCCCAAACATCTTTGTTCTAAAGCAGTGAGTGTATCCACAATCCAGATACCTAAAAGTGTGCCTCCTCCCATGTTAACTTGTCCCCTCTGAAGGGAGAAGCTGTAGGGCATTGTTAGGGCACATACTTTACATGCAGAGGTTCATATTCAAAGCCTGGCTTCTCTCCCTCCGAAGGGTCAGGAAGCGAAACCCCCATTTCTGCTTGAGAGCCCTGTAGAGTCACCCCTGTGCAGACCAGATAATTCTGGGCTAGAGGGACAAATGGCTTGAGCCCTGCAGAAGGCAGCTTCCCATGTTGCTCTGATTTACAAGTTTTAATCTCTCATTGTCAAGGAGCAGGGCCTTTTTGCTGGTGGCACACAGCTCCCTTCCTAGACAGACCTGGGACGCTGAGTCACTTTGAGTGTTTTAGTGCTGAAGATAAGGCATTTGTTTCTGTCACTCTTGCTTTCCACCCCTTTGCGTGTGTTACTTTTATTTCTCTCTTACCACGGAAGCCACCAAGGGGAAAACAGATCGTCAAGGACCAAAGGGCAAGAGAAGGCTGGCAAAGTTGGGGGTACAGGATTTGCAGCCACACAGTGGTTTTGTGTGTGTGTTTTTAAATGCTTTCCCTTCTGTTGTGTTGACTTGCATTTTTGTTTGGAGTGTGTGAAGCATGTGTGGACGTGTTCCTTTCCAGAACCGCTCCCTCACAATGCTCTTGCCAGCTTAGATCCCTCGGGGAGGTAAAGGAAGTGGGGTTCATGGGCTCTTCTTCTTTTCACTGCGAGCTGGTGGACTTGAATGGCTGGAAAAATGCCTGGCGCCCCAGGAAAACATGACCTGTCCTGAAATGACAGAAGTTGGACTAGGAATGAAGAATTTAGAGAAATGTTCCATTGTGAGTTTTTTTGGTGTCTTTTCCTTTGTTTGCTCTTTCCTCCGTGTATTAGATGAAGTTGCCAACCCAACCTTAAACAATTGGTTCATCCAGTCCAGTACTGTTTACTCTTTTGAGGGTGTCCAGCAGAGGAGGGATCTGCTGCTTCAGGAATGAGCAGCTTTGGAGGGTCTAGGCACCATTTTTTACCCCATCCGAGGAGTCCTGCAGTGTCCTTAAAGCCACTTCCACTTTTTTAAAAAAATATTGGTTGTTGTTTCATGAGAACAATGTGTTGGGGGGCCACCTTGCTTTAGGGGAGAGCCACATCTGAATTATGGGGAAGCGCAGCAGCTCTGGCAGGTGTGAAAAAACAGCTTGGGGAGGGTAGCACAAGTCCCATCACCTGGGCAGTTTTCATCCCCACGCTACGTGATCCTTTCAACTGAAGACGTTGGGGTTAAAACCTGGCACCTTTTGTGTACAAAGCATGCAAAAGACTGTAGCTCTGACTACGTCCCAGGAGGGGTGCTGGGAGGAAAATGGGAATAGAAACCCCCTAGCTTTCCAACTGGGCCATCTCACAATTCATATTCCAGATTACTGATCTCCAGCTAATAATAGATAAATTAGAGGCCTCTTTCCAATTTCTAGTTATAATCAATTGAGCAACCACCACCAAGAAAAATTACCAGCTTTTTGTGAGACAGATGACAAATGTCTCCTATGTATTATGGCAAAAGACTGATATCCAGAGATGAATAGGTTTACACACTTAACATTTGGCACCCGGGCGGTGCCTATTTTCACACAGTCAGAAGTTGAATCCTGCAACCTAAATGAATTAATGTGATTGATTTTAGAGTGGTGGTGGGGATTCTGTATAACTTATCCTGAATCTTTACATAGCCTGTTTTGGTAGCAGTAGCCAAGAGCTACTTGTGATGTTGACCACTGGATAAGCTTAGTCCATTGCCTTTCTGCCCTTTGAAATGGTAGTAGGCATTAGCCACATGCTTTGAAACTCATGACATGAAAATAAATATATTTTTATTTGATATATTGTAATAGAATTACAGTATACAGAGAGCTCTGCCTCTAAAGATCTTTCAGATGTCCTGTTTTTCCAGGTTACAGAAGGAATAGCACATGTATCAGCATCTGTTACAAGAGAGGTATACTGTGATCTGCTGATCGAGGATTTCTTTTCCTCCCCTGCTTTGCTCAAAAACAAGAACAAATTTTTTCTTTCCACCCAACTTGCTCACTCCATGTCTGGTTTGAAACCATCTCACCCTTTCTCTGTCCCTTTGTGATCCGCAGGTCTTCTTGAACATGGACGCAACTGGTCAGCCATTGCCAGGATGGTGGGATCCAAGAGCGTCTCACAGTGTAAAAATTTCTACTTCAACTACAAGAAAAGACAGAACCTCGACGAGATCCTACAACAGCACAAACTGAAAATGGTAAATAATGGAGGCCTTGCTTTTGCAGCTATGTATCCCCAGATAGCCTCTCGTGTCCTTGAAAATGTGCCACCACAATGGGCGTATTTTTTCATGTCCCGCTCACAGTTTTCCATCTTTAAGTGTGGCTTTCTCCCGAAAGTTATCAATACACAGCTTCTTAAAAAGGGCTGAAGGTGGCCTTTACAGCTCAGATCTGTGTCGAGATGTTTCCAGGCTGCAGTTGAGAACAAAGAGCACATGTTAGCCATTTTGCTGAATTGTTGAAGTGTTTGGCCTTTTTTTTTTTTTTTTAAGCTGCATATACTGTTAAGTTGGATCCCTTGCATGAAAATACTTCTGGGCACTTGGAAGTATTTACATGTTTGTATGTATGAGAGAGGGTGGGGGTGGGAATGTGAGTTCTTGCATGGCACAGTACTTTTTCTCCAAAGCCTCCATTAAGTTGAGGACTGAATCGTGCTCTTACGGTGACAAAGTGAGCCGGTGATGACAGCTTCAGTTATTTTTAAGTGCCCTGGGCCAGGTTGACATGAATGTCTTAGGGCATGCTGCTCTTTGGATGGTGCTTGTTAGAGCAGCTTTATCTGTTGATGTTGTTCCAAAACTCCACAAGCCTCTCTCAGAAGCTCTCACTGCTTTTTGCCAGCTTTCTTTTTGGAGCTTTAATAACAACCTAACCTAGGATACATCGAAATTATGGAGATGAATCTGTTCTTGAAGGGCCGGTGAAGTGCTTTTAAGCAGGAAAGCGCAAGGGCATCTGGCATAATTTCTTTGGGCCAATTTGCTGTTTAGAGGAATCAGAGCAGAGGGGAAGCAGACAGAAGAGCAGACAGTTCCTCCCTCCCCCCAAGCTAACAATATTGAGGGGTTCAGAGGAGAGTTGGAGGGGGAGAGGCAGGAAAGAAGCCAATGAACAAAATTGCCTTCTTCGTGGAGGGAACACGAGGCAATTACAGAGGCTTCAGACTCCATTAAGCCCCTTGTGTTCCCTACCAGGAGAAGGCAAAAGGAGAAGAACTGACAAAAGAGTGGACTCTGCATCAAATGAATGGTTGCTGTTGTTCTCTGCCTTCATGTCATTTCCGACCTATGGGGGCCCTAAGACAAACCTATCACAGAATTTTCGAGGGATGAGAGTGTGTGGCACACCCAAAGTCGGCCAGTGGGTTTCCATGCGGGTGCGTGTCTATAATTTACAACCGTTGAAAGGGCGGGATGTCGAAAAATGAATTGGCAATATAGAAATACCTTAAGTAAATGATAATAAATACTAGAAGTTAATAAATGAATTAGAAAACACATTGAGACAGCATCTTATAAGCTTCCCCACCCTTACTAACCAGCAGCCGGTGAATTGTAGCACGTCACATTATGCACTTCGTCTAACATAGTGCAAAGCAGGAATAAGAGGCTGTTCTGTTGGGCCAACAGAAATAAGTCAGGGATAGTAAAAAGCAGTCTGTTGCTTTTTAAAGGCAATCCATTCCCATTGTGCATTGTTCTCTTTAAAAAATGTAATTTGTCACCCCTGTAGCGCCGGGGTGGGAACTGCTCAGCCTTCCAGATGTTGAGTTCATCTCTCAGCATCGCTTCCCATTGACGATGAGAGCTCAGGCTGGTGGGAGTTGCCATCCGGCAACATCTGGAAGGAGTACAATTCTCTCTCCTTTTGGTGGTGCTTGAAAAGGAACAGATTGCATCACCTGTTGCTTTTTAAAAATGAGGCTGATAAGAGCATGCCATAAAATGTGCAAAAACCCTTGTCACAGATGCCTTTAAGAGGCCTGAGAATCCCCTTCCATTTCACTTTGGAATATATGTAGAAGAGGGTTGCTTGGTGTATGAGTGAAGTGACTTTGTTGCCACTCATTCTGTTGTGACTTTGCCTGCAAAGCTCCCTCTCCCTGTTCATGACTCCGTATGGGGAATTTTGTTACTTGTAACTTTATTTGTAGCCCATTATTTTCAAACACTGGTGGTTTTATAGCATCCCATTTCTGCCTAAGTCCTGACTATTCTTCAACAAAGCCATGTGAAGAACCAGAGGTTTCCGGGAGGAGTTTGTGTCCAACACCTTGAGAGGTTTCCCCCTTTTCCGCTTAGAAGCATTGTGTGTTGATTGTGTAGATGCTGGAAAGGAAGGCATAAATTAAAGCCCCGTGTGACTAAAGCTTGCTAATGCTGCACAGCTCACTATGAAGAACCAGCAGGCTACCCTGGAACTGCCAAGCACTGCAATTATTATTATTTCATTTGAAAAAAAGGCATTTTGGGAAGGAGGAATCTGAGCTTCGTTGCAGATAGAATTTTCTCTCCTTGCCCAAAGGGCTGTTTGAAAATGCCACAAAGCTGTTGCTGGATTCACGACTCTCTCCAGCATGCTTGCTAATGCAAAAGCAATCCCCCCCCAAAAAAAATAATAATCTTACCAGGAATTTGATCTCCTCAAATCTTTGGACAGGGAGCAGGAGAGGAGTTTGGGGGCAGTCAGGATAGGAGGGACTATAAGTGTAAGTTTGCAAACGAATCTCCCAGAATTTTCACTTAGGCTGTTTTATGGAATAGGAATGAGGAGCAGTCTAGAGATGAAAACCATAAAAGAGGTAGCAGGAGATATAGAAAGAAGTGCAAAGAACTGACCCCTGTTCAGATTAGATGAACATGAGAGGTATCTAGGCCAATCACAGGATTTGCTGTTATCGTTTCCAGCTTATGGAGACCCCTAAGGTAACCTAAACTTATTGTGGGGTTTTCTTGGCAAAATTTGTTCAGAGGGGGTTGACCACTGTCTTCCCCTGAGGCTGAGATAGTGTCACCCCCTGGTTTTCCACAGCCAAGCGGGGATTGGGACTCTGTTCTTGAGAGTTGTTGTCCAGCGTTCAAACCAACACATGCTGGCTATCTCAAAACACTGGATAGTTCTTTCAAATTGTTCTATTCTGTACATTTTCTCTCTGTTTCTCTTCCTTTCTGGTTCCTGCCATGGGATGCTCTAAGAAGAGCCCTACCGGATCGGATCAGACCAGACAGTGTTCTGAGTCCAGTGTCTCACTTGTCCTGAAGGCCAGCCAACCAGATTCCTCTGGAAAACCCACAAGCAGAACAGTATAGCCCTGACCCTTTTCTCACTTGTGTTCCCCAGCAATTAGTACTCAGCAGCATATTTCCCTGAACATGGAGGTGTTTCATAGCTCTCAGGATTAGCAGCCATTGACAGTCTCGTCCTCCTCCATGAATTGCTCCCATCCTCTTTTAAATCCATCTGAGCTACTGACTGTCACTGCATCTTGCAGCTTCAATTTGCATAAGTTCACTGTGAATTGTGTGAAGTCAGAATGGCGTGACTTAGTACTTCCTTGTGTCTGTCCTCTTGCCACTTCACTGTATGATGAGGCATGCTTATGTTGTGTATGAGAGAGAAATTCACCTGGTTCTTCTTGGACAGGGGTGGCCTGAGAATTTCTGCTGCCTGGCACAGACATCAAGATGGTGTGCTCACCTTCCTTGGCTGGTAGTTGGATTAGTGATGTAAGAATAACTCATCCCATCTGTGTTAGAGGCTTTTTCATGGCCATAACGATAAAATCCTTGGGCCAAATCCAATATTAGTCCCAACTGAAGTAGACACATTGCAGCCAATGAGACTTATGTAAGTGCTGACTGATAAGTCCCATGCATTTCAGCTGATCTGCTCTAATGGGGACTGAAATTCAGTTTGGCCCTTTAACTGTATTGCGGTACAGGCTGTGCTTTCTCTTCCTTTTTTTATTTTCTATTTCACTTGAAAAAAACCACAGAGCCCCCCCAGTTCCATAGTTAGTTGGTTGGTGCATGTCAGTGTGCTTTTTCTCACTTGTTTGCATTTCAAAAATCCTACTAGCATATACATCTCCCCCCTCCCGCACACACACCAATTAGTTTTCCCCATGTCTGTGTCTTGGATGTAGCATCTAGACTCCTTCCTGCTAATTGTTTGGCGTCTCCTTCTCTCTAGTTGATGTCATTAGCCTGGATTGATCATTTTCTTTGGGTGAATAACTTGAAGCTGTGGCAGTTTTGTGTGTGTGTGTGTTTGGTGTTTTTGCCTAAAAAAATGAAGACTCAGCTGTTTCTTTTTCTTGTTGTTCTCCCCCTTACCCACTCTTTTTAAAATTTGCTATTGTTCGCTGGCAACAACAGATGTCATAAAGCTAAATACAGCACAGGGGAGAGACAAAAGCCCTGGTTAATCTAGCTTGCTCTTTTCCCTAAACATTTGCAGTTTGACATGCGTCTGCACGAACCCCCTCAATGGTGTAGCCAACTTGTGGGTGGGAGCAAGTGCTAAATTGCCTTCTTGTTGCACAGTATCTACCTGATTAGGGTTACGGTGAAATGCAGGCAGCCAACTCCTTTGGAAGGAAATGGGAATAAAACAGGAGGACTTGCATTATATTGAACCTGATCTTTGGTTCACCTTCTCCCAGCGCTCTAATCTCACACAAAATGGCCCACTTGCCTGCCTGTTTTAGCCTACAACTCCTGTTATCCTTGCTTATTCATTGCCCATGCTGGCTGGACCTGATGGAAGTTGTCCATAACATCCGGAAGGACCCTCTATGGAGAAGGCTTGATTTAGGCTTGTAGCGATCAAGAGGGTCTCCACCCCAAAGATCTGCACTTTCATTACGTACAAATTGTCGAAATACTGTTGTTGAAATACTAAACACGATGCACAAGTTAACAGTTTGAAAAGTTTACTGGTTACTTTGTCTTTAAAAGCATGTGCAAGACTGGCACAGTGAACGGATATAAAAGCAACAGCTGGAAGCAAAGGCTTGAATTTTAGGCCCCACAGTTCTGTGGAGAGGCCTGAGGGGGATGGGTTTTGCTTCTCAATAGAAACCAAGTAAAAAAAAAGGAGCGTATCAGAGAAAAGGCTTGGCTGGAACCCCATCTCCCCTGGGATGCTAGTTCCCATTTATTGCATTTTTATCCTGTTTTTCTTCCAAGGATCCCAGAGTGACATATATGATTGCCCTTTTCCCTTACGGCAAGACTGGACAACTGCGGTGGGTCCGAGGAAAAGTTTTGTTTCCAGAGACCTTTGCAGCTGCACCACCTGATGTGAATTTCTGCTTTTTTTTTTTTCAAAACCAGAACTGCCTGGAAATTCACGTCTGGTTTGGGGAATGATAAAACCCCAAAGTCTTCCCACCACAAAGCCCCAAAGTCCTGCGTCTTGTTCTAATTCAGAATCACAATTCCTGGAGGTTTTCAGGAACAGCAAATCAACACCCCCTCCAAAAAAAAATCCCACCAGAAGATGGTAGAGGGAGTTTGGGGGCTACAAAAATGTCGGTAAGGCCACATGCCGCCCAAAGGATGTTTTTTGCCTGTCTTCAGTCACCCTGTGAGGTGAGTGGAAGTGAAAGGAAATGGCCGGTCTAAGATCAAACAGTGAGCTTCATGGCTGAAGGAGACTTGAACCCAAGTCTTCCAATACATCGGGCATACTGAGAGTGTCAGACTAGGACAGCAAAGACTCCAGTTCAGATTCTCACTTGACCATGATGCATGATGGATGTCATTGAGACTGAAAGCTGATGATGGCCCAACTTACTTGTGGGAGTTGTTCCAAGAATAATATGGTGGAGAACCAACTCTGCCCTTCTGTGCTCATTTGAAAAGAAATGGTGTACAAGACTACTTACTAGTTTTCAAAAAGCCCAGGGCTCAGGGACCTCCACTCTGGGAGAAGCCACATGGTGCTGTTTGGTGCCGCGCACATGCTGTTGCTGCCTCTGCCGTGAAAACCCCAAAGAGACAAAACACATCCTGCCAAAGCCAGGCCCTCCTTTTCAGGTGGGGGAGGACGGGCGAGGCAGCTTGTCTTGTGACAGAGGGACTGTGTCTCCTGTTCCCAGCCAAGCTCTTTGATCGGCAGCCAGGAGGAGCGTCTGGGCACACAGCCCTACCTCTATGAGGCTTCCTGTTTCTCTCTCCCAGCATGGAGGGCTGGTATGTTTCCACAGCTTCCCCCCACATGCTCTGCACACATTCAGCTTCTGGCTTTCAAGGGCCTGTCCCTTTTGTTAAAGAAAATAAACCTCACCTGGAGCGTTGCGGGGAAAGACTCTCCCGGTTAAAAGGTTAAGATGGAGTAAAAGGAGGGCATCAGAGTCCTCCAGCACAGCGAGCAGTTTGTCTCTCCCTCCATCTGGGCTCCACGCAATACAGAGAAAAGCCTGTGTTCCCTCCAGCCAGACACTTTTTCTAAACAAGAGGGAGGACTTTGCTGAACAGGATGCATTTTAATTTATAACCCACTTCAGGCTGTCCAGATTCAACAAATCCCTTTTCACCTGGAAGTTTTTTGGGCTGCAGGGGATAGGAGGGCAAAAGATAGATTTGCAATATTGTGGTAGATCTCTGGGTACCATCACAATAGCAATGAGTTGTTAATTTATTGCTCCAGCTGCCCTTTGCTTCTTTTTCAAAGTTAGTTCTCCTCACTCTTAAAATAGTAATGAATTGGCCAACTCATGCCCAGGATATCCAAAGGACCGTATCCTTCCAGACATCTTTGCCTGGGTTTTGAAATCTGCAGAGACCCTCTTCTTGATCTTTCTGCTGTTGGAGGCACATTTGGTATCGATGGAAGAGAGAGCTTTCTTGGTGGCTGTTCCCAGGCTGTGGAACACCTTTTCAGGAGAGGCTAGGCTGTCCCTCAGCATCATCGTTCTGCTAGAAAAAACAAAGACTTTTCTATTCAGCTGGGCATTAGGCAGTTGAACCTGTCCAACCTCCATTTTGAAGATGTCCAGAGAAAGAAGACCTCTCTCTTCATCACCTCGCCAAGTGTTCAGTTCCATTGTCCAACTGCTCATACTGTCAAGAAGTTCCTTCTAATATCAATTGTCATCTACCCTGCCAGAACTTAGAACCCTTAGACCTGGCCCTGCCATCTGGAGCAACAGAGAACAAAGCTGCAGCTTCTTCTCTGCTACAGCCCTTGAGGGTCTAAAGAGTGCAAACATCAGTCTTCTCTTCACCAAGCTGCACGTGCCACACTCCTTCAATCTCTCCTCATATATTTTGTCCTCTATACTTCTTATCATCTTTGTTGCCTTCTCTGAATCTCCAACTTGGCTATATCCTTAAAATGAGGTGCCCAGAATTTAACACAGTACTACAGATGAGGCCTGACTAGTGGAGAATATAGTGGGACAAAATACCCTAAAGGCACCTATTCTGAACAAATCTTGCCAAGAAAACCCCATGGTAGGTTCGCCTTAAGGTTGCCATAAGTTGGAAATTGAAGTTGGACTTGAAGGCACACAACAAGAAATGCAGATGGTAGAGCAGGAGACATGAGCCCAAAAGACCCTGGATTCAAGTCTCTGCTTCAGTCTGAATTCCCTAACTGGCCTTAGGCAAGCTCTTCTCTTTTGGGCTCAGCTCTTGCTGTCTGCAACATGAGGCTGATGCTAATGTTGGCCAGGTATACAGAGTTGTTAAAAGGGTTTCTGGGTATCTGCATAAAATGCATTTCTTAAAAACCCAAAAAGGAAGCTGGGCAAAGAAAACCAGATGATTGTGTAAAGCGTTGAGATGAAACCTCATTTGTTTGCTTTGCTTTGCTGTGTTTGTTTCTTTCCTGGATTGATTTTTACTGGATCAACATTGGCTCCGCGCTTATCTTCTGCTTTTGATTAATATTAAGGACAGTCCTCTGTGACCTCCCTCATATTTAGGAGCAAAGGAGAGAAACTCTTCTGCCATGCTTTCTCCCGATCTTGAGAACTGCTAGTACAAAATTCTGGCCGCACCACGATAGTTCTCCCATACCTGTCACATGGGTTCACACTGGGAGTTTAAACTGGGTGATGAGTGCTTCTCCCCCGTCGGAGCCCCAAACCTCCCAAGTACGGCAAAAACCATTCAGGGCGAACATCTGTCAACAGAGAGTGGTGCATATTGGAAGGCTGGTTTTTGAAGCTCTCTCCCCCAACCTAATCTCCTGCTCCGTCAGTTCGCATGAGTCACACATAACACGAGTAAGAGGCTGCCAGGCCAAGACCACTTTGCCATAGTAACGCGAGCGTGGCAGCGCTTACATTAGCATCATCCAGCACCCTACTGACGGACGGATGGGCTGCTTCTACTGCTGATAATGAGCACTTATGGAAATTGTGTCCCTGGCAGGAGTACAAGTCCAGACGAGGCTTTTCTCGGTGGAGGAAGCAGCACTTTTTGACGCACCAGGGACTTTTGCATTCACTTGTTTGTGTTTGAGTTTTGGTTTTGGGTTTTTGTTTTGTTTTTTCTTGCGACAAGCCCGTGAAATGGGAGTGCAAGCTGTTCCCATTTCACAGATGGGGGAACTGAGGCAAAAGAAAATTGACTCAAACACACAGGGGAAAAAATAAAATTTATTTTTGATATTAACAAAAATATTTAAAAAGAGGCCAACGTTGAGAGATGCCAGAGAAAATTATTGTGAGTTTTTTGTTGTTGTTTTGTTTTCTCCAGACATTCCAATGTTTCTGTTATTTTGAATACCATCTACTCTTTGGCAAAGAGAGTACCATAGAATTTTTGTCAGAGGCAGGTGGAAAACAATCCAAAGAGTGTTGTTCAAACAATAGGTCATCAAATGTTAAACCTTAGACTCACTTACAGCCACGTTATGCCCTTTACCCAACATTTGTTTTGGTGGGAGAGTGCCCCATGGAATAATTAAGATAATGAAATTATTTTTTAAGTGTCTTTGAGCCCCACTTGAAATGTGCAGGAAGCAAAACACCAACTGCAGGTCTCCCAGCAGTGACTTTCCTTTGGCATGTTAGGATGGTCTCCAGGTGACCAGAGGTACAAGACCTGGAAAAGAGCTCAGCCTCTCCCACTCCTTACATTTGTGTGCCTCAATTGACTTGGGTTTCAGGGATGCAAGCTCATCGCTTTTGTGGAACCCTCGCAGGCGAGTCGCTTTTAGTGAGCTTCTTTTGCAAGATTGGGTAAAAGAATGTGGCGGGGGGGGCAGAGTGCTCTTGCAGGGACAATGGTTAGTTGTCTGCACCATCTTCCACATTGAAAGTATTTTTCTTTCTTTCTTTCTTTCTTTCTTTCTTTCTTTCTTTCTTTCTTTCTTTCTTTCTTTTTTGAGTGTAGAGAACTTGCATTAGATTTACGTGTTTGTTAAGGGCTAGGTTGAAACAAGTAGGGTTCAGTTTTGATGCTGAAGTAAAGAAGAAGAGCTATGTGATCTGCCTGAATGCTGGGAGGAGGAGACAGCAAGATCTTCATGTTTAGGTGGCTAAGTCAGTATTTCTGTTGGATTCTCTGCTCCAGTGTCTATGATCTTCCTAAGTATGGTGGCCCTTAAGCTAAATTCCTGCTCTCAAACCCAAGTTCAAGATCTGCCCTAGGTTGGAGTTATAGTACGGCTAGTTATGGTTTCTCACAAGACAGAAGACTGATAAGGCTGTTGTAATTTCTCGCAAACTAAAGCCAGGCATGCACACGTGCGTACTCCATCCAAACAAAGGGGCAGAATGCCTCTAAAACACATCTTTCCCCCTTAAAAGAATCTAAACTGGACCCCTGATGCTATCTTGATCACCATTCCCTCTCTATTTTAGAGGGGAATTTTCCTTTTTCCATGCAACTTAGGTCATCAACATTTGTCGTAGTACGTGTGTTTTTTGTACTCCTGCAAAAGCCATCCACTTTGTCCCTAATAATGCTTTAGACCTTGGAAGCACATTTTGTCAAAATGGTTATTAAACGAGAGGAAACTGTTTTTGATCTTGGTATTAGCTGTTACCAAGATTAGTTGCAACAGTTTTCTGTTCTTGATATCCAGTATCATCACAAAGGTAATGTTTCTATTTCAGCTCAAAGAGGGGGGAATGTCTCTATTAAGTGAATGTTGACAGTGGTGGGGATTTTATGAATATCAATTCATTGCCTTAAACAACCTGCTTGACCAGCTTTTCTCGGCATGGAGATGCGGTCTGGCAGAACTTTCATCAGTCACCCTTTTCCCTTTCGAACTGCACTTCATAGGAAGTAGAATTTTGTCAGGAAAAAAAGGTGTTGTTGTGTTGTGTGCCTTCAAGTCATCTCCAACTTACAGTGACCCTAAGCCTGACCTATCATGAGGTTTTCTGGAGGCTGAGCGTGTGTGATGTGGGTTTCTATGGCCAAGTGGAGAATCAAACCCTGGTCTCCAGGGTCTGTAGCCCGACACTCAAATCCCTACACCATGATAGCTCTCAATATGACAGTATGGTGAAGCACCTCAAGAATTATCTCTACAGGAACGGAGAGACGCAAGCAGCAATGAATGAAAAAGAATTCATAGACCACCTTTCATGCTAAATGAATTTCCGATAAGCTTAGAATAAAATCATTCAAAGCAATGAACCGTTTCTAAAAATCTCAATAAACAACAACCACAAACAGAGCAGGAAGGAAAAAAACACAAATAAAACAGTGGCAACAAGAGAATTTCAACACATTCAGAAGTAAGATAGCTTTGAATTACTAGTCTGCCCATACTGTGAAGTCAACACTAGAGGTTCTGCTTGTAAGCTTAGCAGAGCAATTCGTCTGGCATGTGCAAGGGTGAAGACCTTCTCAGTCGTGCCCCCACTACCTGGTTGTGGATACGTGTTGGAGAAGCCCCCTCCTCATTATGGGACTACAACTGGCCTCTGAAACCTGGAAGTAGTGTAGCATTTGAGATTTTGGGAAATGTGATTTGGGCAGCGTTCAGAACGAGTATGGTCCTTTTCAGAGCAAGGTGCTAAACACCCGCATAGTTACTTTTTGTTCCATCTCATTCAGAAGTTTGGGTTTAACTTTTGTACTTTAACTTTTGTCTTTTTAATTGTTGTAAGCTGCTTGGAGTCCTCACCTGGGGGAAAAAGTTGGGTATAAATAAAGATGGGTGATGATGTTTACATATAACTGAGATCTTTATTGGATGTTTATCTGATTGTCCTGCTTAATGTTGTCATTCTTGTTTTGTTACTGTTTTTATCAATGCTTTATTGCATTCTGTGGTTTAAAATTTTGTGAGGTACCTTGGAAGATTTTTCCACAAAAGCCAGCTTATGGCCAGATAAATAAATAAATACCAGCTGCTGGGGAGCAACAGTAAGAGAAGGCTGTTGGGTCACATTCTGCCTGTGGGCTTTCCAGGCACATCTGGTTGGCCACTGTGGGAAAGAAGATGCTGGACTAGCTCACTCTTTTTGGCTTGATCCAGCTGAGCTTTCCTGATTGCTAAGATCATATCAGGAGGAGTGGAAATACCTTAAGCGACTTGTGGAATGTGACTGCTGCTGGGAAAGGAGCCAAACACATGGCCGTAGAAGGTCATTCCAGATGGACTCAGGAAGGCCTCTTTTTCTCGCAGAAGCCCATTGTGCCTTCCAGATCTGATGAAACCCCAAGCAGCCTTGGGTACCTGGTCGTAAACTGTGGGGAAGTTAGTATCACATGGGAGAAGCCACACTCTGGGAGATTCCAGGTGATATCTTTCTAGGCTACGTCAGATGTCACGTGGCTTTCTGACAGCTCTGAGACACAACCAGTCTGGCCAGATGTGTGCAGTTTTGAGCTGACAAGGTACGGTGCTGCTGAAGCACAGTGTACTGAAATTGTTAAGCAAATTGCACCCATTCTTATTTGTATTGAATAATTGGTTCTACTTCTGCCAACTAATCAGAGATCAAAGAAGTTATAAGGGGCATTGAAACCCTACCCATTGTCTAATGGGAATTCCTTCCAGGCCCCAGCCTATGTAGTTAGTTAGGTGCTATTCATCCATTTCCATCACTAAATGAGAATTAGAAAATTAAATGGCTTTTTAAAAAAAAAATGCAAAGTGATAACCTCTCAGGGTGTTTAATTTTGGCGCGAAAGCAAATTCTGCCCTTGCACGGCCCTCTTATGGAATCCTAGAAGATCAACAGCTGTTATCATCATCATGGTTATTGTTTCTGAAAGCTTTAGCCTTTGTTAGAAGAGGGCAGGCTACTTTTGATTCCAAGGCAATATACAGCGGCTTTTGAAAACCCATGCAAAAAAGTAGCTAGCATGCCCCAGCACAGACTGTGGTATGCACAAATGAGCCACATTTTTTTCCATCTGTAAAATGGGAATATTTGGGACCTACCATGTCGGAGCTGTGGCATATAGCAAGCTGCCTTATACTAGGTCAGGCTATCCACCTAGCAAAGGAGGCAGGGAAAGTGCTTTCCCTATTACCTGCTATCTGACACTGTTTTGAGCTGGACGAGCTAGAGGTCGAACCTGCGGCTTTCTGTACTATAGAATGGGGGTATCAGTGCTCCATGCTCTTTGTGCAAAACTTCCACGGAAATTGTTAACAGTGGTAGTTACAGGTGGGAAATAATGGCGGGGAAACAAAGTGATGGCATGTATGTGTATATCTGTTCATTCTTTTCCCTCCCTGGCACAGTCTTTTAAGCTCCAAGGGGGCATTCTTCGTGACAGCATAAAAGAGCCTTACCATGGAGTAACGTGGGTATTAGACTCAGAAAAAGCATGTCTCAGGACACACATTCTCTGGGTTCTCTTCTCAGTCCGTTGGCTCCAAAGACCTCCCATTCCTGATCGGCCCTGTGTCCACATTCCCCGTCTGCATGAACTCAGCGTGTACAGACAGTCCCTGGTCGCTGCTGGTTTCAAGCAGGATCATCACAACCCTCCGATTATTTTCTGCAATGAAAGATGGTCCTTAAGCTTACCTGCCTTCTCATTCCTTCCTCCTTCCCCCTCATTGGCTTCTAATACGTTTGCATATACAATTCCCTGTTTTATGACTATTGGACATGATGTTGGAAATCTGTTCCAGTGAGATTCTTCTCTGTTTCCTTACTTGTCTTGCCCAGGAGAAAGAAAGGAATGCTCGGAGGAAGAAGAAAAAAAACCCTGCTGTCCAAAATGAGGAAGCTGCCTTTCCTCCAGCGACTGAAGATGAGGAGATGGGTCAAGATGGGTCGGGCACCAGTGGCAATGAGGAAGAGATGGCCGAGGAGGCAGAAGGTACGTTCCGTTGAACTGAGGGTAAAAGACCTTCCCCCACCTATCCCGAATCTCTTGGTTTATTTGAGGTAGGCAGCTGATCAAATCAGCAACACTCTCCTTATTTCCTACCAAGGGGACTGGGGTGAGAGGCTTTCTCTGTAACCCAGGAAATGTCACTGCCTCCCCGTGTCTGCACGAACAGTTACCAGCAGGGAGGAGACGAAACGGACGCCCTGAGGATGTGTGAGGGTGAAACTTTTGCACGGTGCCAGAGATGTAGAAAAGCTGACATTTGACTCGCTTGTGCACATGTGTTTTCTTTGCAAAGCCCGGCCGTTTCTTAATTCCAGGCAAAAAGAAAAGATCATCGTCCAGAAAGCCCAGCCAGTTCTAAGCGTGCATGTGCCATTCACAGTACGCTTGGTGCTATAGCAATATTTTGTCGTTGGCACAGGTGTCCTGCCTTGGTTCAGGTTTTTGTTTTATTTTCTGCTGCTTGAATTGCTTTATTGAAAATAATGTGCTCATGGTCTTTCTGGGGATCTCCCTCTCCTGGCCCCTACGTGTTTGAGTCCCAAAGCTAATTGCTGGTCTGTCCCCCAGCAGTAGCAGCTGAGGAGCTAGTTCCTTGCTTCTCTTTAACATCTGTCAGGACTTTCATATGTTGTGAAGCCACAGCCACACCAGTGACATCCGACGAATGGTGTCTGACAGGGGAGGAATAGTTATACTAGCAAGTGCTGCTGGATGTCACAGAATAGTAGTGGAGCCAGATACGTAATTGCTGTTTAGTTTCACATACTTTGCAGGCACCAAACAAGGCAAGGCAATGTACAGCAGTGCATCTGAAGCTATCTGATATGGGGGGCTGGTATGGAGTTTTTTTTCCTTCCCGTGTGCCAGGGACCAGTGCCATATTTGTGCCCACTGGCTACAATTCTTTCTTTCTTTCCTGGAAGCATGCCAGGGACCAGCAGCCAACTGCTTGGGGAACTGGCACCACTCCACAGACCACCACTTTGAGTAGCACTGATGCAGAGTGTATCTCACCATTCCAGGCAAGCAGTTTTCATTGCACAGTTGGCATGAGGGGGAAGAGAGAAAGGGAGAGGAGGTAGGCTAAAAGGATAAAATGAAAATTGCCAGCCCTTGCTATTTCTCACTAGGGAGCAGAGCCAGCAAGCTTAAGGAAAATGCTTGTAATTTATAACGATCACCCCATTTAACTTCTGTGGGAGTGATTTAATAACTCAACAATTCCCACCCCCAGCCCTGGAGAGAAGGACTAATGGCATATGCAACTGGAAATCTTTTCAAGGCAGCGTTGAAAGTGACTCATTACAAAGCAGTTTCCAGGTAAATCTTCTCTCTTGGAGCAATAGGCATGACTCAGAGAGGCTAATGGAGGGGAAAGGTGGGTTTCATTCAGACTGGGATGTAACAGCAGGCATCGCTTTTAAGGATACTCTCTGAATGTCCATATGCCATGAGGTGGATTGTTTGACTCTTGAAGCTTTGCAACATGCATCCAGTTCAGTTGTACATCATGTAAGGCAAACCACAGGGCTGAGGGTCTTCTCCAGAGTAAGGTATTGAAGTGAACAGACCTTTGAGCCCAAGGTGGCTGAAATGTCATAGGAACGGAAATGTCAGGTCAGCCTTCTGCCTCAGCAGTTTGTCATTTGACATTTGGGAGGCATTTCTGCATAGTGAATACTAAGAGTTCTGTGTGTGTGTGTACGTATGTGTGTTGGTTCATGTAGGCCTTGAGGTTTCATCACACCAGGGCTTCTCCAGCATTGCTCGAGTGACTCTTCTAAACTCCTTTCACTTTACTGGTTTCTACATTTCTTTGTGATCA
Organism: Ctenosaura bakeri; assembly: GCA_948474755.1. Classification (NCBI taxonomy): domain Eukaryota; kingdom Metazoa; phylum Chordata; class Lepidosauria; order Squamata; family Iguanidae; genus Ctenosaura; species Ctenosaura bakeri. The sequence goes on from CAOLHI010002194.1 coordinate 269,316, forward strand.
TCTGCCTCTTGCAACAGATTCACAGTATCAAATACCTTCCCCAGCCACTCACTCTCACAACATCCCACAACTTCACTACTTAGAAAAATAAATTTAAAAAAAAAAGCCTGTTGAAGCCACAGCCCAAATTCTGCAGCCTTCTCCTAACTTGAAATGGACACCCACTCACCCATAATAAAGTCTCGGCTAAAACCACCCTAGCTTAAATATTGCTGATTCCTTCCTCACTGACTGTTTTGGAGAGAAAGCAAAGGATTGCTTTTTGCAGATTCATGGCAAGTAAGCCGACTTCAGTGATGCCTGGGATTTGGAATATGGTTGGAGAGGCCAAAAATGTGAAATGCTTTGAGATTTGCCCAGACTGTGTGGATGCCATTCTTCTTTGAGGTGGTCCAACATAGCTTCCAAAAGTACTTTCCTTCCCTTTCACAAGACCTATGTCTGTGGGGAATTCCTGCCTACCTACCAAGTTTTGTTAATATACTGCAGTTCCCCCAGCTCACATATTTTGAGCCAAAATCCTCTCAGACTACAAATGCCTCACTTTATATTCAGATCCCCTACCACCTGGAAATTTCTGGATATGCTACAGAATGTGATGAGGTCATTTCCAACCCCCCATTCCAAGAGCCCACAGTTCTGGCTTTATGCCTTGGTTTCTTTTCCAGTTTTGACAACACTCATTGAAATCACCATTTTTTAAAAGCAGACGCACAAATTCAGGTCCACCTTCATTTTGGTTTCTTTCCTGGATGGGATCCCAGAGTTAGAACAGGATATGGACTTGGTTTCTTCTACCCCACCAGAATTCAAAATCTTGTACGAGCCAAAAAAGAACGTAGAATGATACTTTGTAAGTTTTTTTCTTTCCCTGTGCCAGAAATGCTCGATTTCTCTTTCTGGTCTGTATGCATCCCCCATTCTGTGCCTACATGGAACCTCATAGGAATGTTCTGAAGCTGGAAAAAAAAATTGGCAGGAAACCTGTCCCCACCCATATGCACACATGCAAAGGTTTGTCTCCTGCATTTCCCATTCAATTGCATTTTGCAGCACCATAATTTCGGGGCACAATTTTGGTGTTTGGTACATGAGCAGGTTCTTGTATGGAAAGTTCTGTGTTCATTCTGCGTGTCTGCAAGGTATGGGCAATATGTGGCCCATAGACTGCATATGATGCCTTTGTTAGTTTGTATGCTTGTTTGCAACCCCCCGCAAAAGCCTTTTACAAAACAAGAAGTGAACTTCTGGACTTTTTTCTACCTATCTACAAGCTTTCTGTATCATCCTCCTCATGGTCTCCATTTATGGGCAATGAGCTATAGCTCTATTTTAAGAGATCATAAGGTGCTGGACAGTTTGGATCTTTTAATCATTAACCTGATCCTGAAACAGTGTTAGGATTTGAAAGATGTTGTTTGCATTCTCTTATTAATTTCTTACTGCCCTTGACCTGCTTTTCACTTGATAACCATTTCCTTTTCTTTTTAATGGAACTGCTCCGCGGGTTTTTTCACCAGTGGCAGTCCTTACCAATGCTGCCTTAGCCAGTTTCTTCCTTCTTGTTTTTGAAATGGAGGGACCTTGATCGCTAGGGAAATTAACCAGGATGCCTCAAAGTAGACTGAGTTATGTTTAGCAAGAGGTCAGGGTCATTCAATAGGCACACCAATATACTGTCTAACTCCGCAGTAGGATCTGTTCTAGCATTCTTCTGGGAGGTTCTTTGTAACTTTATGTTGAGGTGGTGAAACCTGTTGGCCTTCCAGGTATTGTTGGATTCCACTTCCCATTAGTCCTTGCCAGCCTGGCCAGTGTTGAGGTTGAGAACCAGAGGTTCATCAGCCATGTCTATATATAGGGTGGTGAATGTGTGGCTTCCTAACTCCCATTTTGTAGCTTTCCAAATCCCACAGAACCTTCCCAATTTGCCATAAATGGGAGGGGTGAAAAACCACCCATAAAATGGCTAAAAATGCCACCTGGAGTGGTGTTCTGCAGCAGCATTCCCCAGTGCCTGAAACCTATAAAAAATAGGGGAAAAATGGGCCCAGATGGTCAAACTGGAAGTGATTTCTGGTCACTTCCAGGCCATATTTTCAGCTGAAAATGCAGCCTGACATGGGGCAATCTTCAGCCCCCTCCACAGTTTCCCAACCCCTGCTTTCTATGTTGATAGTCATGCATGGCGAATGATACCGCGCCATACAAATAGAATATGCATCTTTTTATTTAATTCCAGTTACAGTAAATAACAGTTCAGACACAGAGAGCCTTCCTTCTCCTAGACCGGAAGCCAAAGAAAACACAGAAAATGGGCCCAAGCCTGCCCCTGAGGCCAGAAACGATACTGGAGAAGAACTGGATGTCAAAATGGAGGCAGCGACTGGTTCTCCAGAACCAACTTCTGTAGTCCCCACCAACCAGTCGCCTGAGGAAGCGACCACTGAACCAACTGGGAGCGAAGAGAAGCCACAGGAGGAACCATCAGTTGATGTGTTGAAAACCGAGGAGACGGAGGTGAAGCCCAAGAGCCCAGAGCCTGGCAGGGATGACGTCAAAATGGAGGACATGGAGAACTGTCAGGAAGAGGACAAGACCAGTGAGAAGAAAACCGAGAACAGCAGCAGCATATCAGGGACTGAGAGAGCAGTGAAGCCCGAGAAAAAGGAGGCCCACAAAGCCGGGAAAACCGGAGGTGCTAACCCTGACAGCGATTCCAGTGCCACATGCAGTGCCGATGAGATGGATGAACAGGATGCTGGAGACAAAAACAAGTAAGTGAGGAGCAAATGCACTGGAAAAAAAGAAAGACCTGAAGGAATTGCAGACACATGGTTAAAAACAAACAAGTGCTAGATACTGAGGTACCAAAACCTTAACGTTGGCGCGTGGGATTTTGAGGTGCACGGGACAGAAAGGGGACACCCATAGAACTGCTGATTGTTTTGGTGAACTGAGAGTTAGATGTTATGTTCCTAGCCCCTCACACCAGATGGAATGCTTCCAGGGGTCAGAGCCTTTTAAGCAGCATCATTTCCCTGGTACCTATGGGCAGCAGAGGTGGTGAAGAATTTGACGTGCTGCCATTTACAAGGCTTTGTGGGATTCTGCTTCCATCCTCTAAAACTGGATAGGCAATTGCTGGGGATTAGGGGGCACATGGGATCTTGGATGGCTGTAACTATTGCCATTTTTTTAAATCACCCTTTAAGGGGCGTGGGGAAGCAATTTTGCTATGCTTTAGGGCTTCCCTAGGTTGTTTTAGGCCTAGGAGAGAATTCCTTTTTTCAACCAGAAAGTGAAACAAAAACCATGGGGAAATTTTTTTTAAAAAAATCAGCGGAGTCCTAGAGAGCCCTGGGAGTAGTAAAAACTAACTTGGAGGGCTCGTGCAGCCCACAAGCCACACTCCCCCTACCCCCTGCTCTAGAAGTCTATTTTAGGAACAAATCTAAAATGTGCATATGCACATTTAGTGCACCTCACTTAATATTGTTTGTTTAATTCAGATTTTTGAAGAAAAAGTGTTGGAGAATTGACAAAGGAAGTAAGGAAGCGGGGACAGAATGGAAGCACTGTTGATAAAATGGAGTTTTTTCCACAATTATGGGGAACAGAGTTTTGTTTGCGGAGTCCCACCTGTCCAGCAGTATGAGGCAAGCTATTAACCTTGCAGCTAAGAGCTCTAACTATGTTTTCTGCCAGAGAAAGAGTAGAATGTGGATTCCTTTACAGCAGCAGAACAGCATGTAAACTTCCTTTCCCAGCAGGAAGCTGAATGTGGATGGACGCCATTCCTCAAAGCAGTGGTTTAAAAATGCTGATTTATTATTATGCCACTATCTGCTGTGGGTTTTGCATTTGCTTAATGATTTGTGACATCTTGGCTTTGTGGGACTCCCATTACCAGTGACAGTAATGGAAAGAGTAACTTTGTGGTCCTGGTGTTTGTACTTTTTGGGATCACTGTCCATTGTCGGGGATTAAAGAAGGCCATGTGCCACAGTACAGTCCATCCCATACTGGCAGTCTGTTTTCAATGAGGATAAATATGTGCTTTCCCTGGATAACAGGTGATTCATGAATTAGCCTGCAGGCTCAATCCATTTCATTAAATGTTGCTTGGATCCTTTCTTGCATGCAGCTCTTCATCAAGTGACATTGCACTGCTGTAGGCAAAGCAAGATCCTCTGGTTCACTGAGGGCATGGACTATTCCTTTAGGGTGGGGAGCAGGTCAGAAAGAAGAACCAGTAAAGAAGGAGGCACATTTGAATGTACAAGAGAATCAAAAGATTTCTGATTGGTAGGTGCAAAGTCCTGGCTGCTGGTGATACGGAGAATCTTGGCTTCATTTTAAATGTGAGTGAGGTTCTAGACCTAGCTGCAGAGGGAGAAAGTTTGACAAATGAATTAAAATTTTGGAATCAGAGGAGGCAGCCCACCCATAGTCTTTTATACAAGCTTCCACAGCCTGCAGTCTTTGTTTAGAGTGTAGAGAAGAGAAGAAGCAGGAGAGCACTTTCCCTCTAGTCAGACTGGGAGCTAGAGGTCTGTGGTCTTATTACTGTGATCATAGAATACTTCACTTGGGTCTGCAGCCTCTACTGGTCAGTGGGAGTGATAGGAATGAAAGTTCAGCTGTAGGTCTTGCTAAATGTAAAAGAACACAGAAGGCTAGCCTGTACAGACATAGGTTAACAGTTGTCAGTTCTTTACTAAGGGAGAAGCAAGGATGCTAGGCAGGGAAAATTTATGAAAGAGCCACACAGAAAATTTGTCCTGTTTAAAACCATCCAGAACAAGTGAAACAGCTGAACTCAACTGCCTGGGACTCTTCTAACATTGCTGATCTTCCTTGTCCTTAATTTCCAAATACCCACCATTCACATTATTGCCCCCTGACAGTAATACCAAGGGAGCCAGACTAGAAGGACCAGCCAGATGTTCTCAAGGAGTTCCTAGCATGCATCTTCCAAAGAACTCTTTCTCTGGTGGTAACAGCACAAAAACTGGCAAGCTCTTCCATGGTCCTTAGTGATAAAGAAGTCAGTTACCCCAGGTGAAAAGAGAGCTGCTGAAGGTGTTTCAGAACAGGGCTGAAGGTGTTTCAGAACAGGGCTGAAGAACCTGTGGTCCTTAAGATGTCGTGGGACTCAACAAGCCTGACCAGTGATGATGTATGGTGGGGGTAATAATGAAGGGAACACAGATTCCCCAACTCTCATCTAGAAACTTTTAAGGTCTTCTCCTCATGTTTAACTTCCTATAAGGTTGAGTTTATTTTTCCTTTACAGAAACAAATCCAGGACTGAAGCAGGTCAAATAGCAGCCTTTGGATGAGTAACATTAGATGGACAAAGACCTGATTGTGACCTGGAACTAAATAGTCTTCCAGCTAACAAGACAACAGGTCTTGCCGAATTGTTCCAAAGGACTTTGGACTATTGATAGCCAGAAGAAAGTATGGGCATGCTCCTAAAAGCTTTGTGCAGGTGGCCATGCCAGCAGAACTGCCCCTCTGCTCTGTATATTTGGGATTAAAGCTAGGTCAGAATCCAGGATTCATTGGCTCTTGGTTCTCTTTTCCGTGTCTCTCCTAACATGTTCTCAGATTACCTTTCTTTAACAACCAGTGGATTCTAAAGCCAGGTTCACATCCTCCTCTGAGTTTATTTTAGCTAGTTATTTCGCTGCCTATAAATTTCAAGGTCACTCCATGTTCAAGGACAGGCAGGCAAACAAGCATGGGCTAGCCATGTGAAGGAAATAAAATTCATACTGCATTAGGACACATTTCCCTCTTGTACTGTGGCTCTAAGTCAGTCTTGGTGGTGTCCCCCAGTACAGACAGGAAATGAATAGAAGTCCAGATGGTCTTTGGATTCGGTTCTTCTGAGACACCAGCTGATTTGGGTGTCATTCAGGAGGCCTCTTTTGCAAGAACAAATCTTCTCTCCTCTTTTGACTTTTACAAAAGCGGGCTTGCTTTTCTTGGCATGTGCTTCAGGGAGCAGCTAGGAAATCAGCTTATTCACTGTGGAAGTTGGAGGCACATTTTTGTTTGGCCTGTTTTGAAGGACCAGATACCCTTTTCTCTAAGTTCATCTCATACCTGCAAGTCGCAGAGAATCTGTCCTCAGTGGAATCTGTTCTTTCTCCTGCCCATCTGTTTCACAGAAATGTGGATCAGTGATGCTATAACTAGGGTTGGATTTATACAAACTAGAGGTACCTCTGCATCAGAAAGATTAGGGACTGGGAGTCTTTGTAACTTATCCGAAGCATGTGTGTGTAATAAATTCATGTAGACAAATCACATTGCTCACACATTCTCCTTCTCAGGAGCTCTTTCTGTATAGGTCAGTTAGAGCATCTGAAGAGCTTTTGGTCTGAGGAAGAATACTCTTTATGTATCCCCTTCATCTGTCTATTTTGATATTTGTCACCTTTGCTGGATAATCTCTCCTTTTTATTTATATTATATCTCACACTCTAGAACAGTGGTTTCCAGACTTGGTTCTTGTACTTTAACTCTTAGAAGTTCCAGCTAGCGTGAACAGAGATCACAGATTTTCAGCAGTATCTGGGGACCCACCTTTGAGAAGCACTCCTCTCGTATGGTCAGGAAAGGCAGCCAAGGGCCAAAGCTTTGCTTATTTGGAACAGGCATGATACTAAATATGTGTAGACTCTAAATAAGCCTAAATATGACAAGGCTTGAACTTTTTCCAATGGCATGCACATGTTCCTCACCCATCCACGTAAATGTACAATTGGCATTCACTTGTATGAGGAAAAAGTAACTGGCAGCGTTTTAAACACTGCTCTGGAAAGAGCAGAATTGGCCCAACGCCACTGTCACTGTGGCTGTCACTGCCTGCGAAGCTTCATTGGGATGCATTCTCAGTGCCCATCCCATGTATGACAATACACACGCCCACTCTGTGTATAATCAATCCATCATCGGGGCTGGCGTTTCACTGGTATATTAAAATATTTTGTCATAAGTAAATAGCGCAAAGGGTATCTGGTTCCACATCTGTGAGCCATTTATTCATTTGTCTATAGCAGGCATCTGAATCATCCTTGAGCAAGTTATTGAGCTCCTTAGGCTGCTGATTGTATAAGGAAACGGACCCATACCCCCTCCTGTCACCCCCCCCATCATAAAGCACTTTCTTGACTTTCAGACTTGCTTAATGTCTTTGAACTCTGCGCTTTTCTGCTGTAGTTAATCCACATGTGAATGGTCATCTCCTATTCCATTTCCTCTCCCCGCTCTTCTTTCTCTCCCCGGTCCAAGCCTGATTTTTATCTCTCTCTTGCATAGCATGACACTAACTGAGAACAGAACCGGAACTTGCTGGCTAACAATTAGCTCCCTTGGCCCCAACTCTCCTTTATTCTGACAGCGTCAGTCTGGGCTGTTCCATGCTTGCTGTCAGATTGGTATTTGCCTTTGTTTGTGCTTGTGTTATAACAGATCACCATATTTGGATAGGAATTCTTCCTTTCAAATCAGATTTGCTAGTGAACTTGGGGTGGCTTTGCCTTCTCCTGGCAATGTATGTAGCTTGGCTTGTCGCCTTGAGTCACCTAACTTTATCAGCTGTTCAGGTTTGACTTGTGGTTGGGTTGGTCACAATGGTCTCTAGGACTCTCACTGTTCCGTATCTATGACTGGATATAAGAACCAACTAAAATTCTTCTGTAGGATGCAGAAGTTCTAGAAGTTCTCTAGAACGCTTCATCAGAATAGTTAATACAAACAAACAAATAGGCAGGAATGGGAGTGGGAAAGAAGCAATGAAGTTCAAAAACTTGGCCAGGTCTTGTGACCAGGAGGTCTGAACTTGCACTAAGTGCTGAGATGGGGATTGCATACTGAATTAGGCAGTAGTAGATGCACTTATCACCCTTTTATTCTTTCTTGGTGGATGGATGAAGGGGAAAAGGAAGATGATCAACTGACAGTGTTTAACTACTATACCTTTAAGGCTGGTTTATTTCAGCATGAGCTTTGGTGGATTTCAGTGCATTTTTTTTTTCAGACATACCGACACAAGCTCATGGGAATCTCAGTCTGTCCCTCTGGGCTTCCCCAATGCCCACACCTCCTCCCCCGTAGCACTGTTATTTGGTGGTTTCCCAACTTATGTATACCTCCCCCCTCCCACCATTCTAAGGCTAGAATGCCTCTCTTAGGCTTAGGAGGTACTGTTGGTCAGAACTTGTATTTGAAGTTCTGCTCTTTTCTTGATGGCTCCTCCCAATACTGTAGTGTGGCCCTTTAGAACTTCTCCAAAGTTCTGTTTGGCCCTCAGGCTAAAAGAGATCCTTGCAGGCTAAAAGAGATTGTTGAGTTAATTGCAACGGAATGAATGCAGAGCTTGGAAGTGTTACTTTTTTGGACTACGACTCCCAGAATCCCCCCTCCAGCATGGTCATTGGTAATTTTTCCAAGCTTTGCATCAGTGTGCTGTCTGTAGCAAGCTGCTAAAAGAGACAGTGCGCATATCAGGAGACTGAAGCTAGTAGAATCTGGAGTGCTGTGATGTCCTATATAAGCCAATGTTGTGAGATTTATTTTAGCACTGGCTAAATAACTGTTATGGAAGTATTGATCTCTGAGTGGCATTTGGAACTGCTCTCAACCTTTGGCTCTCTGTTTCCATTCAGGCTGCTCTCTCCCCGGCCCAGCCTCCTCAGCGCCACCAATGATGCCCGGCTCAATTGCTCGCCTCAAAAGCCACTGGACTTGAAGCAGCTGAAGCAAAGAGCCGCTGCCATCCCACCCATTGTGAGTAGTGCCTAAAAGTGAGCTCTAGCACTCATCACAAAGCAGTTTTGCCTGCATCAGTGTGCAGTCTGCAGCAAGATATCAAAAGAGGCAAAAGTTTGGGAGCTGCAAAAGGGTTTGGAATCCATAGTTTTGGGGCTGGTTGCCTATGGGGCATTGCTCTCCATGGAGGAGTGTGTTTTGGGTGAATGAGGCATGTGTGTTTTGTGGTCTACCAGAGCAACCATGAGACTGTTCCAAACAAGAAGGGCACCTGCCATTCTATTGGGGTGTATCCTCTGCTTTCAGTCAGTCATCATCCAGGCTCTCTTGACTGTTTCTTAGAGTAGGAAAAGTGGCTTGCTGAAGATTACGTGACTGAAAAAAAAATTGCTCTCCATAAAGCAGATGAAAGTGTGGCCTTTTGGATGCTTGTTTATGTGTGTACCTGCCAGCTGCTGCAAGTGGCCAAACCTCTCCATGTCTTTTCTCCTAAACCACCTTCTCCTCTCCCGAAAGATTTCCGAAGGACTGTTGGAGGGAGCGTTGCAAAGTGGGAGCGCGAAGCCCCCGGTGCCTCACCACGCTTTGGCCCTCTACCAGCAGCAGATCACAATTGCCCACGAGTCTGCCCGGGACGACTCTGCCCAGAGCAAGCAGCCCCAGCCACCTCCGCAGCAGCCCCAGCAGGCTAAAAAGGAGCCCCCGCTGAGCAGCAGCCCCAGTGCCCAGAACAGGAGCCCAACAGCTGCCGATAAAGAAGGTGGGTGTATTTTGGTGTCTGGAGCAGACAGGGCAGAGGTGGTAGTGATTACCGGGGAAGGAAGAGACAAGGTGGAAGGAAGAGACAAGATTAGCCTCTCACCACAACCTCAAGGGCCTGATGAAGAGCTTCTCCGCTGAGTCAGGCGGGCATGGCTAATTAGAGAGAACACTGTGTCTTGCTCAGATGCTGAGGAGCGGGAGATCACTCTTATTAATGTCACTACCACTTTTGCATGGGAGGGGAGGAAACCTGGGCCGGGGCCAAGGGGTGAACCATCTTGTTCTGCCTCCAGGCTTTTAGTGCTCAGCCGGAGACATTATTTCTCTGACAATCAATGCTAATGTCCTGACTGGAAGGGCAAGGCTTCCTGTAAAGCGTTCTCCTTTGCATCCACAGTGGAAGTGGCTGGGACACCTAATGAGCAATTTGCAGCTTTCCATCCTTCTCCCTGGGCCTCCTTGGTATCAATAGGCAAACGCTCAGGGAGCCATCGCTGTTAGAAAGTTCATAATGCATGTTTCAAAGTCCATTTGCTTCCTTGGTCTATATGTTTTTTTTTCAGAATCCTTGCTCTTGTAGGAGTGGGTGAAGATGGTGATTAAGAAGTGACTAGATTTCTGCTCTTTTATACATGCATAGCACACATGTACACATTTCTGGCCTTTAGGACACTAAAGAACCATTGGGAAACCTATGAGCAATATTCAGTTCAGAAGAACTAAGCAGGAAAACCTGTGAGCAATATTCAGTTCAGAAGAACTAAGCAGGAATTCAGGGACTATGTTCATACCGCCCACTTTCTGGAAAAGAAGGGGCAAGCTACTTCGCTGTATTCCCCACCACCACCAGCATCTTCTAAATCTCCTAACCAAAATCTGCTTCCCTACAATTTCCTAGATCTGCTTCCAAAATCTGCTTCCCACACAAAATGTCATACAAATTGGACCAATTTGCTTGGACACAGTCTAACAGTTCATGGGGGAGAGCATTTTTTTTCTTTACCCTCAGCTTTTTCCTGTCATTTATCCTCAGCTTATAAACTATTTTGATTCATTCACCAACTACTGGAGGAATAGAAGGGACATATTTCCTGGGGAGGGGGTAAAATTAGACACAGAAGCAAAGCAAACAGCATCCAAGCCACTGAATGTATCCTTTCTTAATTTGCATGATCCCTTCTCTGCCTTGCTGCAGCTTTGCATTTCCTTATTGCAGAATTTGAAATATTGTTTAGGGAGAGGGGCATATGCACAGAAATGAACGTTCACAACTCTAAATGGTTGTTATTGTAAGATTTTAAGAATGAGCAATGCCTTGACAAACAGGCAGTTCTTATGGTCAGTGTGAGTTAATTGTTCCAGTAGGTAAGTTTGAGAGAGGGTGCCCTTCCCATTGCCTCCTGCTGCCCTTTTCAAGGCAAGATGGGTTGTGGGGATGCAGCCTAAGAAAAAAGCCAGCCCTGCCATTAATGGCTTTGGAGGCCAAACCATCCAGAGCTGCTTCACGAGCCAGCCTTGCAAGCGAGGATTGCCTCCTGCATGAGGCATTCTTTGTCCCACAGGTCTTTTGGCTGGGGCTTTATCACCCTGGACCTCGTCCAGCCAAAGCATTCTCTCCTCCACGCACATAGCCCTGCCACCACCTTCTCAGGATGTGAAGGCCTTTTGCTGGTTTGAGGGCTGGGAACTTTGCCCATTTGGCTGACTTGTCTCAACACAGATGGTTTCTTCTCTTCCTCTCCCCAATTTTTTTTTTTTTTTCATGTGAAGCACCGTCACGGGGTGGGGGCAGTTGGGAGGAGAGGGAGAGAAAAAAGAAGAGGCACACGTGAATTTGAGGTTGTAAGCTTTTCTTGCTTTGTTTTTTGTTTTTTTGCTTGGCAGCTTTAAAGATTGCAATATGTTTCCTATTGATTTAGTCACCTCTTTCAGCTTGGCCTTTTGAGGGCCAGTCGAAAGCCAAGAGCTTTCATTTGGATGACAGATAGTATAAAAGTTGTCTCTCTCACTCCAGTTTCAGAGGCTTGATAAACGGTTATAGTAACCCCTCTTTTTTTTCCTAAGGATAAGTGCTATTTTATCAAAAAGGTCCTGAGTTATAGCCCCCCTTTAATGTATGTTGAGGCGAGGGAAAGCCAGAAGAAAACAGCTGCATCTGAGACTTCAAAGTGTTTTTCACTCTCAGTGGGGGTGGAACAGCTTTGTAGATACCGAGTGGACATCTTTTTCCATCTGCTTTTGCACAGAGCCAAAGTTCCATCACAAATAATACACCTTAGATACAGCAGCTGGTTTGTCTGTGCCAAGATCCAGGTCTGCTTTGGTCCTTTGCCATCTCCAATTAGATTCCCCCCACTCCCCACCATTGCGCCAAGCAGGGATAGAGCAAAACCATGTGTTGTCCTGGCTCCTGTGCGTGCCATTCAACTTACGATACATGGGCAAAAGTAGCTACAGAGTGCATGAATTTCCTTTATGTTGCTCACAGTGACTGATGACATGTCTCTGATACCGGAGGCCCTGGGTTCACTCCCTGGCATCTCCAGTCACAAGAATCTTGGTGGCGAATTGTCGTTGCTGTTAGGCGCTGTCATGTCAGCTTCAGCTTATGGTGACCCCTTGAGTGAGAGACTCTTAGAAGCTCCAGTCATCAACAGCCCCGCTTAGGTCTGGCAAACTCAGGTGCAGGAGTTAAAATTATAGGCAACAGCTACTAGCGTGAAAGTGGCCCAAGGCATGGTTGGCAAACCCAAGTTTTTGTCTACCACAGCTCCTCAAGAGGCAAAACAGAAGCATACTGGCTACCAGCATGATAGCACTAGATGGACCTTTCTGACTTACTGCTCTTTGCTTCCCTAGCAGAGAAACCAGGTCATTTCACCTCCCTTCCAGAGGGGCAGAAGCTTGGCGGTGAGCCTGTCATCACTACCTGCTGGCCTCCCTACCAAGGATCGCCAAGGGATGTGATCCGAAGCTCTCCACACGCTGAACCCCATGTGTTTCAGTACAACCCTCCAGGTAGGTCAGGCCAATTTAAGTTTATGTACATACATATTGGTGTTCAGGGCTCTAGGCTTTGCAGACCTTAAATGAATTGAT